>JAVLVB010000236.1:1142107-1166915 GCA_032876305.1 Orestias chungarensis | reverse complement strand
GGGGGGGGGGGGGGGGGGTAACAGCAATGGCATTTCACATTGTGTCACCAGTATATTTTATTTGAAAACAATCAAACCAAAGGATTGTATTGAAATTTCCATTAAAAAAAACAAATCTTTAATATGATGAAAAATGATCAGGAGATGCAGGACCGTGCCATGTTTAAACACCCCCGTGTTTAAATATAAAGCAAAAAGGCTGTCTTTGTTTTGTGTGTGTTTTTTTTTCTCCTGTGCAGCCACGCTGGAAGTCGCCTCCCATGTGGCCGTCGGGAGTGGGGAGCAGGCAGCCGTGCCCTCGGGAGTCTGCGCTGCGCAGGGCGGCCGTCAGCGGCAACATCAACGCCCTGCCGCCGCACCACGTCCCCACCGGCCGCAGTGTCAGGGTCTTCATCTGCGCCAACCCCGACGGTGAGAGCCGACAGGTTAAACCCAGACCTGTTGAACATGCAGCCTTGGACTTCAATGTGTTTTAGTGCCGAGCATCAGGGGTCACCAACCTTCGTTAAACTGAGCTTTGGTATTGAGTCATGCAAAAGGCTACCAGTTGGATAAACTCTTCTGCAATAACAAAATATGCTCAGTTTGCCCTCTTAGTAATACAATATTAATGGTTCATGATATTCACCTGTATGAAGACATATCACTGACTTCTCACGATTATCGGAAATTGACAACAAGGTGGGAAACAGATTTCAATTTTGAGAACTTTATTAATCACAATTGATCAACAATCACTATATCTCATAGGAAAAGAAATATAAATGCAAAGCAAAGAATAACTGAGCGGGCCTGCAGGACACTCAAGTGTTCCTTGGGGGAAACCATGTTCCCACGGGTGCCATGTTGGTGACCCCTGAATAAGAGTTTAGCTTTCAGTCCCCCCGAGGCCTGTATTTGAACTCCAGTGTAACAAACTGTTTTCATAAGCTATTTATCTAGTTAATATGAAACACTTTTGGAAGTTTGTCAGTGTTGATAGAAGGTTGGACTTATGGGTACGACATGAGTCCCTACCTTAATTCAAAACAAAGAGAACATCAGTTGAAGAAGACGATGGGATAACTCTTGGTTCAGATGGATAAATCTGTATACTGAAGGTAATAATTGTTGAAGCAATGTTAAAAATACTAAGTCCAGTTTGTGGTTTGCCAAAAATCTAAGACTTAAGATAAGGTGTAGGCAAAGATGCAGAGGAATCTTTTGGTCCGGAGACAAAATACAACCTGAGCAAACTGAAGCATGGTGGTGTCGCCCTCATTGTGCCTGGATGCATTTTGGAGGGGTAGGCAAGCTGGTCACAGATGGATGGAGGTCAGTTGCTGCAGAAGACTTAGATTGTGTTGGAGGGGAAAATTCCTGCAGGTCAGTAACCATAATTATAAAACCAGAGCTACAACTTAGGGGATTAGAAAAAAAGCATGTTCGATTATTATAGTGGCATAGTCAAAGTCCAGGCCTGAATGCAATTGAAAAACTGTGGCAAGGGATTGAAAACTAATGTGTAGAGATGCAAACCATAAATACTTTTCTGTCTGGTTTACAGTCACGCATTGTACGTTTTCATGCACAGACTTTATTTGCAATGGACAATGCGCCCCAAAGGTTTCGCTCTGTGTGGCTCTTTTGAAGCCTTTGCAATGGGTTATTAAATATTTCAGTTTATTTAAGTTCTATTACACTTTCACTTTGACCGTAGGTTGCAAACGAGGAGGCCGACACATTCTAAGCACGTGTGTCTTTGGTTTGCTGTAACAAATGCAGCGCTTTGATTTACATGGCACCGAGGTCTTCATTTACCCAGTTATTCTAAATTCAGCACACTAAGACCATATATTAAGCTTTTTCCAATAAAGCATGTGATACTACAGATTGCTTTCAGCACAGATTGCGTGGTGTGAGCAGATTGTAAGACAGTCGGGTCGCAGAGGAGACACCCAGTTGCAGCTCTGGATTTGAATATGCCCTCAGGGCAATGATATAAAAATAGTCTTGCTAAAACTGGAGTAAACAAGGCAGTAGAAAGTAGAGTAGGCTATGAGAGCGAGCTACGACGACAGGGACAAGGGATGGTGGTTGCTGTCGTCGATGCGTCTCCGTCACCGCTTCTTGAACTGAGCTTAGATTGTCGCGCTGCAAAGAGCCGGCCAACGTTTGGTCACCTGTGGCTTTGCCCGGTCAGAGAGAGCTTCCAGTTCAACGCTCCCGTCTGCACGAGGATGGGAAAATGATGAGAGGGTGACGGCGGGCCACTCGAAGCTAATCTTTCAACAGCGTCGACACAAACGGAAAGATACACATCTAAGCCAGGAACCCAATGGTCCCAAAATATTCTCATTTGTTTCCGTAGCAGGTGAGGCGCAGATAACCACTGCATTCAGTCATCAGGTAGCAATCAGATTCTCCATCAGCTTTGGAAACCTACAATCAATTAAAACATTTTTTTTCTTTTTCCTGATTCACCAACTAACAAATTTAACCACTATCCCACATCACTGATTATGTTTTGTTTTTTTTGCAATGAGCCCTGGAGCAGAACTTGTTGCCTTATGTTCACTAGAGGGGGCTGTCCATGCACGTATTTAGCACGGTGCAGTACATCCGAGGGAAAGCCCGCTCTAGTCTAAGGTCAATGACCTGAATCGGAGGAATCAGTTCACATTCAGACGATGTTTTAAGCACACGGCTCAGCCACTCTCACGTCAGCATTGTAATCTGAATTTAAAAAACCATACTAAACAATCGAAAAGGAGATTATTATTAGTATAATCTTGTTCACAATCTGTAAATGATTACAGGAAAAAAAGAAATTGTTTCCTGAAAGATTTGAGACGGACCAGCAGTTTTTATGCATTTTGGAGCATAATAGTTATACAGCATGTTAATACTGTAGGACAGAATTTAGCTGGTATATTTGGTAAAGCTACTCAAGGAAAATGCATGCAGTATCTTTCTTGTGTCCATGTGTTAGGACGTAGTTAAACACGATCATGGTCTTTACCAGGGTTCTGTAATTCTAAAAAGTTTTAGCCTAAATGTGTTTAAAGCAATTTACAACTTCTGCAGTGTTATTTTTAAATGAACAAAGATGACACCTCAGCTTCAAACGTGTAAACTGATGGAGTCTGCCTGTATCCTGTATTCACTTTGGGCTTCTTTTACTGTGCTATGCTACACATGCCACTGTATTTGTTATGTTTGTCACCTCCACCCACTGCTGGGCCTCCTTTTTTTATGTCGTTTCCCCAAAATTACCATGATCAAGATGGAAAACTTGGTGCTCCATGTGTCTTGTGGAGTGTACTTGGCATTTCTTACATATTTATTTTCTTTGGAGGAATATCTTGAAATAGTTGTTTTGTTCCCAACTTTATTGCTCTCTTAAATATTTGTGAAGAGATTTTATTACACTCATCTTTACAGCATTTTTCACTGTTAAACAATGTTTTGCTCCATGGGAATATTCACTTATGTTGTGTAGAAGAGGCTTTATAGCCTATTTCAGTTTGACGTTTGGCAACAATTTGCTTTCTCAGATCATTGCTATGTTTGTCATTGTCTTAAAACACATTTTTGTGTAGGTGGTCACACTGATGAAGAGGGTTATAGAATCATTTAGATAAGGAGCTCCTACGTGTACTTTATGCTTTACTTTGACTTTATCTGTATTTGAATTTAAGGTTAGACCGAAGTCATACTAGATGCTGGTAAAGACCAAATAATTAGTTTTGTTTCCTGATACCTTAAACTCTTAAGTTACTATGACTGTAAATGTGACATCGTTTTTAATTAAGTTAACAACCCAAAAACATTTTTGCTTTATTGAACGATTGTGAGCAAGAAAACTGGTTTCAAGACAAATATTTAACAGCAAGGATAATACACTGCTCAAAAAAATAATGGGAACACTTTAGCAACAAAATACTGTATAACTCCAAGTAAATCAAACTTCTTTGCAATCAAACTGTCCACTTAGGAAACAACACTGATTGACAATCAATTTCACATGGTGTTGTGCATATAGAATAGACAACAGATGGAAATCTTCGGTGATTAGCAAGACACACTCAATAAAGGAGCGGTTCTGCAGGTGGGGACCACAGACCACTTTGTACCTATGCTTTGTGGCTGATGTTTTGGTCTCTTTTGAATTTTGGTGGTGCTTTCATACTCGTGGTATTATGAGACTGACTCTACAACCAACAAAAGTTGCTCAGGTAGTGCAGCTCATCCAGGATGGCACATCAATACGAGATGTGACAAGAAAGTTTGCTGTGTCTGTCAGCGTAGCGTCCAGAGCCTGGAGGCGCTACCAGGAGACTGGCCAGTACACTAGGAGACATGGAGGAGACTGTAGGAGGGTAACAACTCAGCAGCAGGACCGCTACCTCCTCCTTTGTGCAAGGAGGAACAGGAGGAGCACAGCCAGAGCCATGCAAAATGACCTCCAGCAGGCCACAAATGTGAATGTGTCTACACAAACGCTTAGAAACGGACTCCATGAGGATAGTATGAGGGTCCGACGTCCACTAATGGGGGGATGTGCTCAGAGCCCAATACCGCTTGGTATTTGCCTAAGAACACCAGGATTGGCAAATTCACCACCAAAGCAGGTTCACACTGAGCACATGTGACAGACGCGACAGAGTCTGGAGACGCCGTGGAGAGCTATCTGCTGCCTGCAACATCCTTCAGCATGACTGGTTTGGCAGTGGGTCAGTAATGGTGTGGTGTGGCATTTCTTTGGTGGGCCGCACAGCCCTCCATGTGTTCACTAAAGGTACCCTGGCTGCCATTAGGTACCGATATGAGACCATCAGACCCTTTGTGAGACTATATGCTGGTGCGGTTCGCCCTAGGTTCCTCCTAATGCAGGACAATGCTAGACCTCATGTGGCTGGAGTGTGTCAGCACTTCCTGCAAGATGAAAACATTGAAGCTATGGACTGGCCCGCCGGTTCCCCAGACCTGAATCTGATTGAGCACATCTGGGATATCATGTCTCGCTCCATCCACCAACGTCACTTTGCACCACAGACTGTCCAGGAGTTCTCGGATGCTTTAGTCAAGGTCTGGTAGGAGATCCCTCTGGAGACCATCCGCCGTCTCATCAGGAGCATGCCCAGGCGTTGTGTGGAGGTCATACAGGCACATGGAGACCACACACAATACTTAGCCTCATTTTGAGTCGTTTTAAGGACATCAAAGTTGGATCAGTCTGTATTGTGTTTTTTAACTTTAATTTTGTGTGTGACTCCAAATCCAGGCCTCTATTGGTCAATAAATTTGATTTCCATTGATGATTTTTGTTTGATTTTCCTTTCAGTACATTCAACTTTGCACAGAACAAAGTATTCAATGAGAATATTTCATTTATTCAGATCTAGGATGTGTTTTTTGAGTGTTCCCTTTATTTGTTTGAGCACTGTAATAGTCAAGAATGTTTCCGAATGTACCGTCTGAAGGGCTTATTTGTTGCCATGCATTGTATTAAAAGACAAAAAGTCAGAGAATATGACCAAATCTTTATTAAAATAGGCTAAGACTGGATGCTTTAGGACTACTGGCAGCAACAGAAACAGGTATCTACATGTGGTGGAAATGCTTGTATAAACTTCTAAAATTAATTAAAAATATATGTTTGATACTCGCAGTTAATGTGTAAATGTTTCATCTAATGGTAAGTAAAAATTATAGTTTTCTTTGCCAAAGCCAACATCTTTTAGAAAAATTGGATAAACCTTTCAATTTTGCTTATAAGAATAAAAAAATAAAAAAAATGTTAAATTAGAAAACATTTAGTGAATTTTGTAAGGGTACAAATCCTACATTTAGGATGTCAATCCAATAACTTATCTGAAAGGATGTGCATCATTAATACTCCTTCACATGCAATAGTAAAACACAACAATCCTTCTTTTTTCGGGGGCAATTTTATGTGATGGACTCCTTCGGCATGTTTACTTTGGCTTCTTGAAAAATGCAAAAACAGGATTTATCAGGGATTTCTTTCCTCTAACCACACCTAAAAGCAGATGATACAATCCCACAACATGATACTGCCACCACCAGGTTTCTTTGGTTTCTTGAGACTCTAGATGCATGCCACATGTTTCATACATTTTTTACAAATATTTTTTATTGTTGATTATGTAGCATGTTGCATTAAGCTCTCATGTATACCCAAATTATATCGCTCTATCACAATAAGTAAGATTTTTGTTTATAACATAAAATTTGAAAATGTTAAATGGATTATTCTACTATGCAAGGCAATATGTGTCTGTGTGTGTGGCCACAGCTGATCGTTTAAAAATCCAGTAGGTGCTGTTGCTACAGTACCTAGACAGCATAAGAAGCCAGAGAAAAATCCTTGTGTGATCTGTTGCGCCGTGCAACAGTGGATAGATTGCACAGCTTGTCAAAACCGTCGATTATCTACGTGTGCCCGTGAATCCATATGGAGGCAGCCGTTGCCCCCAGCTCGAATCAGCTCAGGGAATTTGGCATCGAAGCTGTCGCTTGCATTCAAAGATCGAGCTATCTCTTGAGCTGTTTCAATTCGATAAAAAGAAAGAGACCTCAGAGGCAACATGCATGAAATCCAGCCTCCAACGCTGGCTGTCGAGGCTGTAGTGAAGTCACCACAGAGCCCACTGATCACTTCATATTTTAGCACGATTGTTCACACTTCTCATATTTAATTTTTAAAGTTGTTTTACTCTTAAGACTTTCTCAGGCTCCTTAATTACCTTCCTTTGCCCTGGATTTGCTAAAAGAGGGACAATATGTCAAACGTCTTGGCTGCTTGTTAGGGAGGCTCTTGAAATTTGGACTCAGGGACTTGCACGTCCCCATTCTGTGCCATGAAAATGTCGGTGTTTTCCACTGACCTCCTCTCTAGTCTTTCAGGGCATTGTTCAAAATTGATGAACTTGAACAGTTGGCCTCGGTTCTTGTTTCTAATTCCCTGAGACTTTGGGCTTTGAAAGAAGTATTCAATTAATGTACAATGGTGCTGCCTTTTGCAAATATTGTTGACACAGCCTTGAATTTTATCAGAAGACATTGGACTGATTGGTATATTTGCCTCAGGTAACACATGTCTCACATTGATGCTAATGATTTAAATCTAAATCCAACTCTCTCATTTATACTGTAGGTTAATTTAAATTCTATGGTATTCTGCTGCAGATACTCTCAACCTAGATTTAATGTTGATTCATTTTGATGTTGCAAGTGGACTGAATTGTGCTGTTTACTATGCAGCAATCCCTCATACTGAGCATGCATGTAACAAAAAGCAAAAGTCCCCTTCAACAAGAACAAACCTTGCTACATAGCTCAGTGTGGGAAGACATCTGCCAAAGCAACTGGGGGGTTGAGTTACTTGCGTTACATTTGTCAGTGTACCTTATACATGGAAAACCTTTGATGTAATACTGCAGTGGTGTGTTACTTCACTGTGGTGGTGATGGCTGTGTTTTGCGATCTTGTCAGGATTCTTGTCATATTTTGTGCTTCCTTCTACAATGATGGGAGCGATGGCGATCAACAGCCTCCATCTTAGCTATGGTTTTACAATAAGGACAGTTTATGTTTCCATTCACTTTAACCAACCAACCACTTTGTGTTACACCTCATTGTTCAGCATACAGTATATACAAAAATACCCAAAGTGGTTTAATTAGTAGCTGAAAAGACGAACTCTGTTGATGCTTCAGCCTCTTCCATATTTTGGTTAATCATTCTTATTCGATAAAATAAATGTTTTTTCATGGCCATTAAGTTATCATTATTGCAAGTGTCACTGTTATAGTTTGGATATGTCAGACATTTGTATGACCATTTGCTACATATTTGTGGCTGCCTGCTGTTTCTTTAGATCATTTTTCTGATAAGCACAGATAGGTGTTGATCACTGTTTGTTCACTGAAACGTTAAGGATTGTTTTATCAAACTCTTTATGATAAGATTTTTTGTTTGACTATCAGTTACTTGATAAGTCGTCTTGGTTCCTTAGAGATCTCAAACTATTTTTGGAGTTTAGTCCCAAAAATAGCGGCTGAATCATCAGGGACATGTAGCTTGTTTCTGTGTCCATCCAGTGCTTCTCCGGAGCGTCAAGAAAACAGAGGAGGAAAATAGAGACTGTGACAGAGAGAATAAAGAGAGATGACAGCACGTATATGAACGCTGCATTGTTTATTGGCAATCAAAACAAAAAAAAACAGAAGCGTTGGACACAGTGAGAGGGAGTGTAGGATCCAGTCTTTGTTCCGTGTGGACGACGGACCCACACATATGTCGGTTTGCCATAACTCATCATCATCCCGCGAAAAGAAAACAGACAGTGTGTTGTTATTAGCACAACGCAACCAACAATACATCTGAATCTGCTGAGACGAATATGGCTTGTCTTCACGGGCTTCCCGAATGCCGTAACAGGATAGATCCAATTCCACACCGTAGCTTCTGCAGATATGCTGTCTTCTTTTTGTGTTTATTCTACTGATGGGACGGGACGAGATGAGCCTCTGCGGACACAGCATCTGTTTTATATTTCATGTGCATGGAGTCCCATGTGTTTGGTTTCGGTTTGACATTTTTGCGGGGCCGCTGTGGGCAGATATCCGCTCTGTCATTGCCCAAAGCCCTGCTAAAGATAGAAGAGAGATCGATACGTCAGAGTGGATTTCTGGACTCGTCCACTCATGCTTGGTATGACACGGTCAGCGGCTGAAGATGCTATTTGTTGCACGCATATGTGTGAGCCTCCCTGCCACGCGGGGCAACCTCTGTGGGGCATATTCTTTTTTTAACTTTCCATCCACACCCATCACAGACTGAAAGAGAAACCAAGACTGGGCCTGTCCAAATACATTACAGCAACCATTTGGAAGATGGTTGAAAAGACAAAGAAATGAAAGTGGGACATATAAGTAAGCAGTGGGGTTTTCATGGTCTAACCTGGCACATATTTAACACAACTTGTTTAAAGCACTGTGTCTTAGAAGCATATGGAGGTAGAAATGTATACTGAGTAGATAAAAACATCTTAATCCTAAGTATATGCTTAAGGTTGTGACCTAAAAACCATGAATTGGACAATCATAATTCCGAAGAATAAGCTTTGTTTATGCTACAACCACAAATTTACGCTGCTTATGTATTAATACCAAACTTTCCCTTAAATTAGCAACATAGCTTATATGTAAATTAGATGTCCGATGTTATATACGTACTGTACCCTGTTTGAATGGGAGTAGAAGACATTCAATATTACTAAAGGTTTCCCGTTTTAGGTCAGTTAGAAATATCAAGCTAATGTGTGCTAAACGGCACGATACTAGGACAAATAAATTGTTTTTTACCAGAATTTTATTTAAATGTCTTTATGAAGTTTGCAAACATTATCTTTTCGGGGTTTTTTTGTTTTTTTTTAGCAACTATAGGAATCTCCAGAAAATCTAACAGCTTTGCAAGCCTCTTAGTCATAATGTTGCTGTTACTGTGAAAATCAATGCTACCTTGTGTCATGGGAAAAATAAATGAACTAGTAAGTTTTATCTTTGGTTTCGTCAGGTGGACTGGAAAGTTAAGTCTCCCTTCATTCTTTTGGCAAGATATCGAAGCAAGAGAGTGAAAACTGTCGGGATAGACGGAAGAAAGTATGACGAAAGGGAGAGAAATTGGATTTATCAGCTGGTTCAGATTTCAAAAAGAAATGCTCTAACACATTGGTTTCCTGCAACGCTCTTCGTAAAGCGTTGCAATAAAAGGAGAAAATGGCAAATATTGAATATGGAATAAACTTAGTGTGAATGTAATCATTTTTGTATTCAAACTAATCAATTCTGTAGTTTAGTAAGAGAATCAAAGTGAACTTCTATAAGTAATAACTGCTTTCTTACCTGCGGTGCCAATACATGATACAGAACTTCTTCAATCTGCTCTTTAAAATGGAAAATCAGGAAAATAAATACCATTCAAGTATTAACTGCCTTGGTTTGAGTGTGTACACATTCAGACAAGTAATAGTTTAAAATAAATGGATTAGTAAAAAACAGTGCAGAAGGAGGACCTGCGTTATCTTTTTGACGTGACACAACAATGAATTGGACCATAAAGGAAGTAAAATAAACATCTCCGTTGAGCTTTTATAGTCAGCAGTTTAGCAGTTTGCAACCAGCTTCATTTCCTTGACAAACTCCTTTCCAACAGATTAAGCCAGGCTTCAGTTGAAAAAGGGGAAAAAATAGCTAGCGTTTTAGCTTTAAAATATAAATAAAAGAACGTAGTACATAAGCCGATAAAACTCTGTTTCATCAACACAATAGCGCTGACTGTCAATCTTACCAACCCCCTTGTGTACAAAACAGTTCAGTGTTCATGCGTGGCAGTTTTTTGTGTAAAACCATAAAGGCATACGCAGTTTAAAATCTGATCTTTGTGCAGAGGTGGGATGTCCACTTTGAGTCCATATTGAGTTTGCCTCAAATTTGTGTGGACCTTTGGTCCCCAAGGTGGCCTGAGCGTGTTCCTGTGGTCTTCATAACTATTTAATATATACGACTTTTCTACACACCTGACTTTCTCTGCCATCTTCAACATGTCCGGGTTTTTACATTGCATAACCGAAATCCCCTCCACTGATAAATAATGAGTTTGTCTCAGCAGACCTGCTGTCATACTCAAAATGTACGTGGCGTGGAAATTACTTTCACCATTTAGACGTGTACACGTTTAGATTTTTCAGCTTCATAAAAGGTCTTAACTTTTTTTGCTCGTATAAAAAATGTTATCAAGAGACAACGTACTTCTACTGAATGGTTATTTGATGTTATATAAATTCCAGTGTTCACTTAAAATTCTTCATATGCTTTGGAATTGAGTGTTTTTCCTGCATTTTCCATGTTTAGACACAGAAGCAGAGAGGAACGCACTGAAGGAGCATGTCTACCCCAAACTGCGAGACTTCTGCAGGGAGAACTATGGGATTGAATTCCAGGTAAGAGTCCCAGTTATTATTATTATTATTGTTATTATTATTTTTGCCTTTTTATGGGTCCAGGAAGTTTAAAAAAATCTAAAGTTTCTTCCTGGGTGCCTGGAAATCCACACATTCACTGTGTTTTAGAGCTGTTCGGAGGTGCTGCAGTTCCCTTGGGTTGCAAGCACAAGTCTGCTTCTCTTCAAGCGATCACAGAAGGGTGGCAGAGATAAGGCTCCCATTGGTGAAGTCTGGCATGTAGATGTGGATAAGGAACCGTAATGCAAGGGTTTTCCCTTTGTTGTTGTCGCCAGAAAGCAGCCGCATCCTCCCTGCGGCGTCCACTGATCACAATCATTTGCATTTCAAATCAACAGACGCACAGAGATTGCTATCAGAGCTTTGTTTGTTTAGCAAATCCAGGAGAGCCCTGGGGAGGTGGGGCGGTTTAGATTTATGTAGTATAGTAGATGGTTCCTGGACAGATGTCCGGCAAATGGTGGGCAAAATAGGGCCTCAGCAGGTGGGGGATTGTGACTGGTGAGTTGCTGGTTTCAATCCCCAAATGGAAGCATCTTCTGCTAGAAAGTATCACCAGCGTAAGCCACCGCATTGTGTCAGTGAAAGGGTGAATGACTGGATCTACCGTGAAGCGCTTTGTGTTCCTCTGGACTTGACAAAGCACTAAAGCTGTTCATCATTTACAATTTTAATAAGAATGTCTTGATAATGAGCCAAATTGAGACAAAGCCTCAATGTTTAAAACACCTCCTGGAATTACACAAGGATATATGGTGGTTTACAGTCAGGATACATAAAATAAAATAGGTCTTCCACATATATTTTGCTGTTGCTACAACTTTAAATGGTGGTTAAATAACAATGTACTGCCTGCTCCTAGTCAAGTTACCGGGTAATAGGGAATAACTAAAAAGAGTAACTTAAAAAAAATGTCCATTGTGTGAGTTCGAGCTGAATGTTTTTATTGGTTTTATTGGGTTTTTTGTTTTTTGGGGGGGGGGGTTATGGAAAGGATCTTTATTGTGTTCATTATTGTATAAAAATTAAGAGGATTACAAGACAGAGAGTCATCCATGTGTGAGATGTGATTACTGTCATCTAATGATTTATGGCATCTCTGCTAAAAGGAGAACCTCTAACTTGTTTTGGAGAACATTAGTCACATGATTCTCGTCTTAATGAGGTTTGTCTGGATATTTAGTCAAAGCCTCAGTGTTTGATAAACCTCCTAGAATTACTCAGGGATAGTTCAGAGCTGTCTATGGTAGGGCTGGATTTGTATTTTACAGGCTACTATAGTTAAACCCTCTAGTTTTACATCCAACATAAATCATTGTAGCACAAGTTCAGAAAAGCTGTTAATTAAAAAGCCCATTTGTTTTCATTTTTTATTGCGTATTAGTTTATCCTACGACTTTGATAGCTGGAATGAGGTCAGTTTGCTAAAAGTATTTGATTGTATTTCATTTTCTATATATTGCTCTAAAGTCAGCTTTATAGTCCACTTCACATTTCCAATTTGGATTTTCATTTTTGTTTTCATTTTGCTTTCAGTCAGAATCTCCCACCTAATTATTCCAGTATTGATGACTTTATACTATTGTTCAAGGATTTATAAGCACATGTTGTTTTCATTTTGTCCAAAGCAGCAACAGAACACGGATTTCTTACTGTCACCATAGCTGTTTAAGATTTTTATATTATTCAATTTTTTAATATTACACTCTTTAAAAGTTGTTTCTATATTTTCATTAATAAGTCCATCCATCCATACACAAAACATTTACTCTTCCTAACTTTTTTATAATGTCAAAACTGCTATGCGTTTTTTATTGTAACTAATTGTACCTATAACACATTTTTTACACAGTATAAGGTTGCTAAACCAAAAGCTCTAGACATAAAGAGTCTTAGAATACATTTGATTTTCAGATAAAATATTTGCCTTATAATAAAAACAAAGTAGCAGAAAAAAATCTCTGTAGAAAATTTAGTTTTTTTTCTAGATGCCTGTCCCACCTCTTCTTCTCATCTTGACTTTAAAATGTAAAAAGTAAATAAATAAATAAAGGTATTAAATATAGCTTGCTTTGAGTAATCCTCATCTGAAAAATTATTCCTCACCAAAGTGTTGCTGTTACAAATGAGCCATTTAGAACTGTTACTAAATGGAACTTTCACATTTCAAACTTTAATGTTTCACATATAACATTTTTAATATGCTAAATTCTATGTATTTGTCCACTTTTATTCTTATTCCCCTAAAAATATTCTGTTGTAGGTACAATTTACCTAACTATGAAATAGCTTTCTGTGGTCATGTACTTGACCAATGTGGCTTTTAAGGATAAAAAGCAGATAAAAAGCCATTGTTGAAGGAAAACTAGAACAATTACTGCTTGTGAAGCACACAGCGAAGTTGAAAAAGTGTGTAGCATGGAGGTAAACTAACGTAGGTTTTACTAGAAACAGCATTTTTCACAACCTGGTTGTGGTAAAATCCTATGCCATACATAAATATTAATCCAATTAGGGCGAATACAGATGCACATCTCAATTTTATTTCTATTTATATCTCAAAAAGTCTCATTAAAATTTTTGTTGTTGTTGTTGTAACAAGTGAAAATCTGAAAAACTGTGATTTTTGTTTTTCCAAATCAAAGTTTAGATTTTAGTACCTACTACCATCCAAGTATCTTTGGAGTGTCGTGAACGCTGATGTTGTTGGTAGCAGTCAGTCTTGCATCCAATCTCATGATGCCTCTGACTGAAGACTGTTGATAAACGTCAGCCTTGAGAAATTCATACATGCTAC
This sequence comes from Orestias chungarensis, assembly GCA_032876305.1. Taxonomy (NCBI): domain Eukaryota; kingdom Metazoa; phylum Chordata; class Actinopteri; order Cyprinodontiformes; family Cyprinodontidae; genus Orestias; species Orestias chungarensis. The sequence goes on along the minus strand of JAVLVB010000236.1, from coordinate 1,153,086 downwards.
AAGCTCGATTTAAAGACATGGTATTCTATATTGACATGTCCATCACCTTTGCCGATGCTGCTTGTCTGAATCTCCGTGTAGCCTATATTTTTGAAACGCCGCAGAGAGACGTTGAAGTTGAACTTCTCCGCTCTCTGCTCTTTGCTCCTGCTCTGCATCCATTAAAAGTTATTTTTAACTCCTCTGTGAGTTTAAGTCATAGCAGTGAGGCAGTGTTTTGTTCATTCAAATAGATAAACATAGTTTTTTTTTCTGGGAACTGAAATTACAAGATCCAATCGAGCTAGTAAAGCTGAAAATGAGCTAATTCCTAATGGTTTGCATTCCAAACAGTGAATGCATCCTTATTATTTACCTGTGAAGCATCTTTGTCGTAAGTCACGCTTTCCCATATAAGGGCGATTAACCTGTGGTTCATTCTCTCGGCAGCCTCTTGCGATGCCACACACGTATCGCATACATGAAAATAAGCGTGTGCGATAAAGAAGATAACAGGGCCATGTGTCTGTCTGGTGATTTAGCTTCCAGTGATGAAGTGTGAGCTGAAATGATTATTGAGACGGCCTGGAAGTTAATACGGTGACTCACTCGCATTGCTCTTCCCCCTCCCCCTTCTTCTCCTCATCCTCACCATCTCCATATGAGATTTGCCTCCTTGGCTGGAATCACCGGAGCCGGCTGACGATGCGTGCCAGTATGTGTGACTACGTTTGGCTCATGAGTCATTTGTCGTATGAAATCTTTTATGATTTTTTTTCCCGTCCAGTTTTTTTAATTCGTTCATTCGTTTTCTTTTCCTTGGTAGGATTTGTGAATTTAAAAGTCAGTCCCGTCCCCCTGCTTCACATTGCTCTTGCACATACATTGACACACATATGCCAAAGCTGCTGCTGGAAAAAAAATAACAATTCTCCCAAGTCCCTCATCGTTTGACTCAGTTTCCATACATGGAGGAGAGGAGAAGGAACAGTGGGGGAAATGGGCCACGGAAATCCAGCACAGAGACCAAGGGTCATGTCCTCATTCACTCAACACAGAGATTCCTGATCTGTCAAAAAAAATCTATTCCCCTGTGTCCTGGTACTTTACCATTGGTAGTTAAGCTCTTGCATCCTACTTTTATTTTTAAGCCATATAACCAACCAAGCCAAGCACAAAGTGGTTGACAACATGCAGTTATTCTAACGAAACCGTCACTGGATTGCACAGTAACCTTTTAAGGTGTAGTGGACGGAGAGAAAAAGCTGAAAATAAACATTTGCCTTCGGCATGAGGACTAATTAGGATCATATCAAATTGTCACCAATTGAGTTGACCGCGAGACACATGCTGTGTTGTAATCATCTCAGGAGAAAGAAGGGTTTCTGACACCACACAGAGACCGTGAGCCATTATTTGCAGGGGCCAAATTACAAGCATCGCTGTCTGTTTGTACGGCAACTGCTTATTATTTCGGAACGAGGCCTAATTGTCATTCGTGTCTTTGCTGTCTTACGGTTAGAACCGGATCATTATATATTTCTGTTGACGTATTTGGGGGGGGAAAACGAGCAGACGGGAAGAAGTTATTACAGTTAATAAGCTAGCAAATGGGGGTTAAGTAAAATTATATTTAAAATATAAAAGAATAAAAAATGGCCTCATCCGAAATAACAAACTGGTCAGACCAGGTCAAATTTTCCAGGCCAGTGGGAATAACTAAAGACAAAAACTGCACATTTTTATAATATTCACCAGACTGCAGCAATCTCCGTCCAAATCTATTCAGCCACTGTCACTTTCGTTGCTGTTAACTTCTCAGAGTTGCAACACAACTGGGACATTTAATGATGAGCAGGTAAACAATGAATGACAATGCTTAAAACAATACTTGCTTAATGTATTCCATTATGCCTGTACTATAAAATGCAGAGAGCTGCCTGTCACAGTTTATTATGAAGGCTGGATTTCTTTTCTGAATTATCACCCACTCTTAAAGCTACTAAATCTTTTTTTTTTTTTTTTTGTCTTTGGTTAGAAATTAAAAAGTCAGATTTCATCATATTTTACAGCAAGAAAGCCAAGTTATTATGGTGCATAAAATGTAAATAATCTTTATTTCCACTCTATTTCAGACTTTGGAAGTAATTTTAAAATGTTCTTTGCTTACACAAAAACAGATTTATTTTGTCACATATGAAGGAAAAAACTTTTGTCTGGAAGAGCAGGGCATGGTTTTATTCCCCCAGGTTTATAAAACTGTTGGAATCGTACCTTTATGAGTAAGTGCTATTCAAGGTCAAGGGACAAGGACACAAAACAGGTAAGTTAAAACAGTTAACTAATATACCTAGTATATATAGTAGTGAGGTGAATTCAGGCTTCAATTGTGAGTATGAAGTTCCCCAGATGTGAAAAATGTGTTTTAATGTGGACTTTAGTATTCAAGTAACATATTTTGATACAGTCTGCAGATGATTACCAGTCATCGCATAAAATTAAATCAGTAACTGCTCTCTCTAAATGGGTCTTATGCACCTTTAAAGGTGATTAGTAACTTTAACTGCAGCTAATTATGTTCCTAGTTTATCAGCTAAGTGACTAAAAGAGTATTTAACCATAGCTTTGCTGTGATTGTAAATTTAACTGCTATTTGTGCCACCACATGTGGACCATCAGCTTAGAAGCCAATAAAATGTTCTCGTAGAGAAAGTGAATACAGACTGATTTATAGAGTTTGATGTGTTTGCAAGAATGTGTCCTCTGAATATTGATTTAAAAGCTATATTGTTGCAGATCAGTCACGACCTCATGAGTAAAAAACAAATTGCGGGTACAATTGTAAGACTTGCTTCTATTCACTGTTTCTTCATTTTACTTGACACAATCAAAAATAATCAATTTTTAAAGTTAATTGGAAAACAAATGTTCTTTATGGAGTGTTTACATTTGGTGTGCCATCTTAATTGTCTTCAAGCTGAAATAAGAATACATTTTTGTCATTCCTATATCTATTTAACTGGACTTTAAATCTCTTATTTTTTATCTCACTCTTCTCTCAGTCATTAGCAGCCGGCCATCATGTCTGTCTGTTGCATGTTTCCTCAGTTCAGAACCTGTTCAGGAAAGCCAGATGCCTTCTTACCAAAGATGCTGACAGTCAACAGTGAAAATGGAAATTCAAACATGTAACATGTCCAAGACTCCACAGGAATTGTATATATATATATATATATATATATATATATATATATATATATATATATATATATATATATATATATATATATATATATATATATATATATATATAAAACCCATGATAGTTATTAATTTATTGTATCAGTTCATTTATTTCACGAATATTTGGTGGTGATTCTCCAAAAAATGTACTAAAAAGCTCTCAATTTCAGACAGATTTACATACATTTTTAAAGGGATCATACATAAATATAATCATAAATTGCCTCATGGGTCAAATTTGCTTCTCTGTATACCTCGCAGTAACACCTACACACATTTTCCCAGATTTTTCTGCCTTTGAGCACTTTGCTGGCTTTAAGAAGCTAATTTGGTCTCAAATAGTCTGACTAAGAGAAGACTTTTCCGCTCTGCACTTTACACCTCACTGCTTGGTGGAAAAGGCCGATGTGTCCAAGGGAATTTGTTGCTCAAAAAAGATTTTCGTGTCTAGAGAAATTTCTATTGAGACTGAATTATTGGGCAGTGGGAAAAAAAAAAATCTTTCACCGTATATATTTCACCTAACTCACATAAATAATCAACAGAAATCCTCTCTACACAACCGTTGTGTAAGTTTTGTTATTTAAAATTGTTATATGTTTATATATATATATATATATATATATATATATATATATATATATATATATATATATATATATATATATATATATATATATATATATATTATATAAGCTGCCTATTTTTAATTTTTTTATTGATACCTTAAATGATGTTTTTTTTTAATGGCACCTTAATTTTTTACTTAAATCTTTGAGGAGCTCAAATTAGTGAATGCTAATGTGTGGTTCTGAAATATTACTCTCTGGAAAAACATCCACTGACTAAAATACTGTTGGAGAGTTAATTTATGATGTGCCGTGATAACCTTGAGTGAAATTACAACGGAAATCTGCATCTGCATAGAAAATAAACCAAAAAGGATCATGGGAAAGTATGATGTTGAATTGTAATAGTTAGCCTAACTATTATTCATTCCCCTTGCTGGTTTTGATTTAACGTACTTTTTTAATTTTAACTAAAACATTTTACGCTAGCTGAAAGCCATATCTATTCTGAAGGGTTGCAGTGAGAATTCTGACTTAAATCAAATAAAATGTCTACCGAAAGAGCTAAACCTTAGGCTGATGTGAGGTGACTTTCCAACCTCGGGAACTTAGATCCCTTTGTAAAATATTTTAAGTCAAAAGTACCAGTAGAAACATGCAGAAATGTATTCAGTAAGTATACGAACGTTTGTATCTATAAAGTATTTTCTATTCTTCTATTTAGAGTTTTTTTTGTTGCAGGCCACTTTGACGAAGTTAAATAAATATATATTTTGCCTAAATAATTCCCTGTTTTCAGTCACTACAGGTTCCAATCTATCACTCTATGTGCACTGTGCTGTACTTTTGACTTGTTTAATGGATGCAGACCTGTCTGGGTACCCTGAGGAGAGCTCCTCCCTGGGCTGCCACCTTATTGTGGTGGAGGAGTTTGCATGTCTCAATGATCCTAGGAGCTATGTTGTCAGGGGCTTTATGCTACCGGTAGGGTCACCCAAGGCAAACTGGTCCTAGGTGAGGGATCAGACAAAGAGCAGCCCAAAAGGCCCCTACTGATGAACAATAAAAATGGATCCAATGTTTCCTCGCCTGGACGCGGGTCACCGGGGCCCCACTCTGGAGTCAGGCCTGGAGGAGGGGCACGATGGCGAGCGCCTTGTGGCCGGGCTTTCACCCATGGAGCCTGGCCGGGGTCAGGTGCTGTTTGGGATGGGTGCCGGCCGAAGGCGGGGACCTTGGCGTTCTGATCCTCGGCTGCAAAGGCTGGTTCTTAGGACGTAGAATGTCACCTCTCTGGTGGGGAAGGAAGCTGAGTTGGTGTGCGAGGTAAAGAGGTACCGGCTAAAAATAGTTGGACTCACCTCGACACACGGCTCTGGCTCTGGAACCAGTCTCCTCGAGAGGGGTTGGACACTCTTCCGCTCTGGATTTGCCCCTGATGAGAGTCGCCGGCCTGGGGTTGGCATACTCGTTGCCCCCATCTAGGCGCCTGTATGTTGGGGTTCACCCCGTTGAGCGAGAGGGTAGTCTCCCTCCGCTTACGGGTTGGTGGACGGGTCCTGACTGGTGTTTGTGTCTATGAACCAAACAGCAGCTCAGAGTACCCACCCTTTTTAGAGTCCTTTGAGGGGGTGCTGGAGAGCGCCCCTCTGGGGGACTCTTTTGTTTTGCCGGGGGACTTCAACAGTCACGTGAGCAATGACAGTGAGACCTGCAGGGGTATGGTTGGGGGAAATGGCCCTCCCGGTCTGACCCCAAGCAGTGTTTTGTTATTGGATGTCTCTGCGCATCATGGATTATCCATAACTAACACCATGTGCAGGCATAAGGGTGTCCATATGTGCTCTTGGCACCAGGACACCCTTGGCCGCAGTTCAATGATTGACTTTGTTGTCGTGTCATCTGATCTGCGGCCGCATGTCTTGGATACTCAGGTGAAGAGGGGAGCGGAGCTTTCCAATGACCACTACCTGGTGGTGAGTTGGCTATGATGATGGGGAGGAGGCCAGTCAGACCCCAAGAAATGTTGAGGGTCTGCACCTGGCAGAGTCCCCCGTTAGGCAAAGCTTCAACCCCCACCTCCGCGAGAGCTTCAAACACGTTCCGGGGGAGATGGGGGACATTGAGTCTGAGTGGGCCATGTTCCATGCCTCCATTGTCGAGGCGACTTACCGGAGCTGCGGTCGCAGGGTTGTCGGTGCCCATCACGGTGGCAATCCTCGAACCCGCTGGTTGACACCAGCAGTGAGGGATACTGTCAGGCTGAAGAAGGAGTCCTGTCGGCTCATTTTGGCCAGTGGGAGTCTGGAAGCAGCTGACGAGTACCGGCAATCCAAGCAGCAGGCGTGGGAGGAGTTGGGAGAGGCCATGGAAAAAGACTTACATACTGCTTCGAGGCAATTCTGGTCCACCATCCGGCGTCTCAGAGGGGGAAAGCTGTGCACCACCAACAATGTTTACAGTGGGGATGGTGTGTTGTTGACCTCAACTCTGGACATCGCGGGTTCGGTGGGCGGAGTCCTTCGAAGACCTCCTCAATCCTCCTTACACATCTTCCACTGAGGAAGCAGAGCATGTGGACCTTGGGGCGGGCTCTCCAATCTCAGGTGCCCAAGTCACGAAGTTAGTTAAAAAGCTCCTCTGTGGTAAGGTCCCTGGGGTGCATGAGTTTCGCCCGGAGTTCCTTAAGGCTCTGGATGTGGTAGGGTTGTGTTGGTTAACTAGATTCTGCAACATCACGTGGACGTCAAGAGCAGATCCTCTGGATTGGCAGAATGGGGTGGTGGTCCCCCTATTCAAAAAGGGGGACCGTAGAGTGTGTTCCAACTATAGGGGGGTCACACTCTTAAGCCTCCCTGGTAAGGTCTATTCGGGGGTTCTGGAGAGAAGGGTCCATCTGATAGTCGAACCTCGGATCCAGGAAGAGCAGTGATGTTTTCGTCCTGGTCGTGGAATGCTGGACCAGCTCTATACCCTCAGTGGGGTCCTGGAGGGTGCATGGGAGTTTGCCCAACCAGTCTACATGTGTTTTGTGGACCTGGAGAAGGAGTTCGACCGTGTCCTATGGGGGGTACTCCCGGAGTAAGGGCTACACGGCCCTTCTATATGGCCTGTTAGGTCCCTGTATGACCAGTGCCAGAGCTTGGTCCGGATTGCCAGCAGTAAGTCGGGCTCGTTGGACTCCGCCAAGGCTGCCCTTTGTCACCGATTCTGTTCATAACTTTTATGGCTAGAATTTCTAGGCGTTGCCAAGGTGTTGAGGGGATCCGATTTGGTGGTCTTAGGATTGCATCTCTGCTTTTTGCAAATGATGTGGTCCTTTTGTCTTCATCAGCTCTTGATCTGCAGCTCTCGCTGGAGCGGTTTGCAGCCGAGTGTGACGCGGCTGGGATGAGAATCAGTGCCTCCAAGTCCGAGGCCATGGTCTTGAGTCGGAAAAGGGTAGAGTGCCTTTTCTGGGTCAGGGAAGAGGTTCTGCCTCAATTGGAGGAGTTTAAGTATGTTGTTCACGAATGGGGGAATAAATGGAGCTGGAGATCGATAGACGGATTGGTGCGGCGTCTGGAGTGATGCAGGCGCTGTACCGTTCCGTTGTAGTAAAGAGAGAGCTGTGCAAAAAAGCGAAGCTCTCGATTTACCGGTCGATATATGTTTCTACCCTCATCTATGGTCATGAGCTTTGGGTCATGACCGAAAGAACGAGATCCTGGATACAAGCGCCTGAAATGGGTTTCCTCAGCAGGGTGTCTGGGCTCTCCCTTAGAGATAGGGTGAGGAGCTCAGCCATCCGGGAGGGACTCAAAGTAGAGCGGCTACTCCTCCACATCGAGAGAAGCCAGTTGAAGTGGCTCGGGCATCTGCTTAGGATGACTCCTGGACCCCTCACTGGTGAGGTGTTCCGGGCACGTCCAACCGGGAGGAGGCCTAGAGGAAGACAGAGGACATGCTAGAGGGACTATGTTTCTCGCATGGCCTGGGAACGCCTTGGGATTGAGTCTCTTCTGTAGCTTTATACTTCTGAAAGTAATACTTGTTTCATGCTAAATTGAAGCTAGAACAACTTCAAACTTTACAGAACTATGGATGCAGGTCCTGTTGTATGAAAGCTGTCTTTGTCATTGCCATAGCCAGACACAGCAAGACACATTAACCCAAAAAAACCTTTTTTATAAAAGCAGTGGAAACCACATAGCACAATACAATCGTATTTGAAATCACAGAAGAAAAAATATATTTGAGAAGATTCATAACCCAGAAAAGCCTTAAATAATTATTTGTTAATAGGGATTAGCATTTTCTGTCAAGAGAATGTGTATTGGTCCGACGGTAAAGTCGAATCCTCCATCTTATTTGTGTTTCATGCCTAAGTAAAAAAATAAAAATGTGTCTGTCCGTTTGGGGATTTGTTGGTAAAACCTTATTAATAAACATGTGTTTATTAAAGCTGCCAACAGCACTCAGCTTAAGAGACATTAATATTGGAACCGTGTCTATTTTTACTCGTCACTTGCCTTTAAGTCTGTCTATTTTTTTCCCGCCTGATTTCATGCCGTTTCTTCCCGGCCATCTTGGGCTAAATCTCAAAATTCTAATAGTGTTACATCTAAAACTGTTATTTTTTACATATATTTTTTTAAATCATTACAAACCTCTGCTCCTGCACTTGACCTGCCATGGGCAAACGCTTCACAAGGGCACCGGAAAGCTACTTAGCAGAAGCCGCTTCATCTGTTACATAAGCGACCACGGCACCCACACGACTACAGTTTAGGAGGAAGCGTTTGGGGAAAGGGAAGCTATCAGAGAAAGTTTCCTGAACGAAAAACAGAGGAGAACTGAAGAAACAAATCCAGTCCCACAGGAGTCTTCTCCTTTGTTAAATGCATTCTGAATCTTCCCTTTTGCTTCTCCTTTTGTTTTTCCTTGTCCTTTTCTCCTTCATCCCTCTCTCTCCATTCCATCATCCTCCATCCAAGCAAGGCGGGTGGGGGAGGGTGCAAATCCAATCAGAATATCATCGAACGCATGAACGCAGCGAAAAAGGAATGAGTAATGTCTTCATTTAGCTTTTAATTATTGTGCATCCTCCCAATCACCTGCTGCAACCTTTCTGTAATCGGGGGATGGGGGTGTGGAGGCTCTCATCTCACTTCATTCCTCTCTCCCCCGGTCCTTGTCAACACAAGTCCCATCACAGCCACCAACACATGTGCTCTGGAAGTAGATTAGTGACACTGATACAGTGTGGCTGATGCGGCGCAGTGACGTTTTCACAATAACCCTATATGAGGGAAGTTTATCAAGTGCGCACACGACCGAGTGGGAGTTTGTTTTTTCTTTTTTTCTCTCTTAAGGACTAGTCTTCCGATGGTGGAGTATAAGAATTTAATTAGCCATAGTGTCTTTTTGATCCCACACTCTCATGATTTATTTTGCTGCTCACCGTGCCAAACAATGTGTCCTTTACCGAAAATTTAATCGCTGTTTAACTGTTTTGGAGGTTGAACAGCCTCCTTACCATCACCAAAACCTATAGATCCCTCCAAATATTTTTGTAAGGCTTGAGAAAATGCAAACTGTTGATAATCAGAGGAAACATTTTACTTTATTTCAATATTACGTTAAACCTAAATTGACCAGGGATATGAATAATTAGGGGCTTAGCTGAAATAAATGAGATAAGAAAATCGATGGGAAATCTAACGCTCTAATTTTTTTAAGCTTGTTTTCAAGCACAGTGAAGATTTCTTGTTTTATAAACTGGCCACCTTGTGCCAGAAAATTCAAATATGTATTTTCAAAGGTTTTAGAGAACACGCGCAGTTAAAAAAATAAAAATAATGAAATAAAAACAAGCCTTTTCAGGTTATCAACTGAAGATGGTGATAATCACACCAGCACATACCTGACTTAATTTATTTTCTTAAATATGAATGATGTGGAAAGTAAGTGGACTTCACGTTTTATACTGAAACCGCACAATGAATACTCTGGATTACATTTTTTTTATAATATTCTAGGTAATAATTGTACACATGTTATAGTAGATGTTTAAAAGCATTGTTGACTTAAAACCGTGTATTTTCGTGGAAAGAGGTAGTTATGTTACTGTTATGGCAGACGGATCACGCTATGTTGTTGTAAAGTTTGAAATAGCATTTTTTCTTTCTGTTTTTTCAACCAATAATCTGTAAATTTAAGAAAATGTTGGAGGATGATTTTTTTTTTCTACATAAATAAATTGCAGACTTGGGTTAAGGTTCCTATACACTTTTATTTATTTATGTTGTGTCTACATATAAAAAAATTAAGCCTTCTGAGTTAAATGTGATCTAACTTTCTCCCGGAGATCTTCAGGACTAAATGAAGGCTGTGTCTAAACTCAAATTTTAAATCATATCTATTGCTTCGTAGCAGCAGGAGGAAACCTCCAGGGATCAGACAGCTGTCTCTTTTGGCAGCAACATATCTGCTCGCAGGTGCATGACAACAATCAAATATATGAGCAGAGGTGTATTTCCAGCCCTACCAATAATGGTAGAGGTGAGAGTTTCCCCGCCTGTCAAAGTTGAGTCATGCGTTTAATTTCTGGGTAAAGTGGCCTGCCAGTCATTCCCTACACCAGAACCTGCAGACGTGTCACTCACTTTGCCTAGCTGAAGCCATCTCAAATAGCTTTTTCTCATGAGCAGAAGAGCATAATAGATGTGGATCCCACAGTGGATACAAGTAGCAGAAATTAAACCGAGGCATCGTATGATGATGATGATGATGATTGAGGGCATGTGCCTTTTGCACCTGCATCCCTCATCTGGCTCCCCTTGACGACTGCGAGGCCATCGGGTATAAGGCTGCGAGCCACACATCAGGTGCCAGCAGGATGGAAGCTGTCAGGGAGCCAGGAAGCTGCAGCGGGAGGTCTTGTTGTCTCGTTCGCTGCAGCTTCACTGTCTCACACACACATTTACAGGTGCTTCTTCACGATTCTCTCCTCCAGCAGGAGGTTCCCCCTGTGGTGTGCTTAAAGTTGTGATTGTCTCAGCCGCCAGGACTTGATGAATGTGTTACATACATATATATATATATATATATATATATATATATATATATATATATATATATATATATATATATATATATATATATATATATATATATATATATATATATATATATATATATATATAT
>JAVLVB010000236.1:1111963-1139925 GCA_032876305.1 Orestias chungarensis | reverse complement strand
CTCTCTCTCTCTCTCTCTCTCTCTCTCTCTCTCTCTCTTTCGCCAACAGTTTCAAATTCACTCCTGAGAAAAGAAAATCGTCAAATGCCTGAAGGATTCATTTCAGCTAATAATTTCAAGATCCCAGATGTCTTCAGCATGAAAAGGATAGTAAACGATACTACTGCTTGTCTTTTAACTCTTTATTGTCTATAGTCAGATTAAGGCATTTGACTTAATTATAGTGTGAAAAAATAACTTTTTTTGTTGTTGCCGTTGCTTGTTTGTCATAACAATGACAGCAAGTTGATCTTTCCCCTAGTGTTGTAACCAAAACATTATGAGTTTGTATGTATCTGAAGACGAGAAAAAACTATTATGATGATTACTTGAACTTGAAAATGTTTTGGAAAAACTTAAAGGAAAAAAGTTCATTTTATTGGAATTAACCAAAATACAAAGGTTTAAAAAAATCCTTCAGGAGAAAGCTTTTATAGAGAAATCCAGGCAAAAACGTGAAAAATTCAGCAGGGTTCAGTTTGGCGATTTTCTCCACCTACTCCAGGTGCTGCGATGACGAAGCACGTTTACGTAGACTTTAAATGTAGAATCTGGACGTTTCTTGACGCTCCAGACGCTTTCGGCGTGAACACAGCCTTATGAAACTAAATTTACCTTCTATGAACTGGAAAAACTTTTGATCTAACATCTTTTGTCAAAAACCACTCAAGTTAGTTTAAATCAACTGGAGTGATCAATCCGGTTTGTTACAGCAAAAAACTGACGTTATTTATAATGATTATGAATGTAGATGAATGTAAACGTCTCACCAGTGCCACATATCTGCCCAGATTTGTTTGAGGCAGCGGGAAAGCACTCCTAGTGGTCGAGCTCAAAAACACAGGGCAAGGTTCATCCAGGTCTTACTGGGCACCAGATGAGGTTCGGTATTATTGTTGTTCAAGTGGATGCAACTGTAATTATGCTGGATAATATTTGATCAGATTATTAGTCTCCAAAAGATACAACCCGATAATCTTTATAAATTAAGTAGGTTTACAGTCCAACAAAACTGTATGTTTTATGCATAAAATAGCTGTAGATATTTAGAAAATCCGAACCTCTCCTTTTGTTTGGATATGATATTTTTGCCTCTGCTTCGCTGCAAATGTCCACCAAGCTGACTGTGTGCATTGTGGATTAATTGACTGCATGACTGATTGATTTGTTAATTCATACTGTGGCCGTGCGCAATCTCGGCTGCCTCTCCCAGCTGGTTCATCAGATAAAGTGCACTTAGCCGGAGTATAAAACCCAGTCCAAGATGAAACAAAAAAAAAAAGCTGAGGAAAGAAGAAGCGAGAGAGGAAGATGAGCGCAATGAAGGCTGAAATTGCATTCGGTCCCTTTGTTATCTTTCATTTACCCTCTTGTGTTTCTCGCACCTTTCTCTTGTCTGAGGAGGAATAAGAGCTGCACAAATCCCTCTTAAACGTCAGACGTTACTGTACATGGACTAAAACATGACCGAGTGGAGAAGTAGCTCGACGTAATCCGGTTAAGATGGCTTTAACTCTCCGGCTAAGGAAGATGTGTTAAAGCTCCCAAAATCAGGACATAAGGCATTTCTTTCTGTCCCCCACATCTCTACACCTCTATGACTGGCACACCTTTAAACTTGAGATCTGGGTTGACAGGTGTGCACACGCTCAGTCCTGTTAGCATTTTACAAACCTGTTTTGTCATTTTAAAAGAAAACTGTGGTTTTCAGCTTTTTTTTATTTTTAATGCCCCCCATCCCACACACAGCTATCACTGATCCCCATTCATCCTGCTGTATCGCCACAAATCGGGCTGACAGAAACCATGTCAGCAGCATGTAGAGCGACTGCTGCCTTCCTTTTCTCCTTGCTATGTTTCTGTCCTGGCATTGCAGCCGTTTAGCCCGGTGCCTCCCTCGTTTGCTGACACATCGCTTGCAGAGCAGTGAGTCGGAAACACGAGGTTACCTGCTGGGCAATGTAGAAGGCCCTCTCTCACGTTTCCATTACATGTCATACAAAGTAGTTTTTAAATCACGTAACAAATATTTACATCAAATTAAGGAAATAATAAAGTAGATATGGCAGTTTTTATTCATTCACCCACAAAAACCCTAAAACTTAATTGACTATAAGTGAAAAGTGACCTGCTCCCAACCCTGAATAGTTCATAAGGTCATGTTGTATATAGTAAAGTCCCTGAGGGAATTAATGTGTTATATTAGAGTCATTTTAAAACTGTAACCATCAAACTTTTTTAGCCCTAATGTTTAGGAGGTGTCTGTTACTTTTGAGAATAAGGATAATTTACATTATTCTCTGTGTCTCAGCTAATCCTATGTTAAGCAAGTTGCCCTGGGATCACAGTTTTATCATAATCTTCAAACTAAAGAAATGGCATTTTGTACTAAAGTCTCTAATGTACTGAAAATCAGCTTCATTAATAAGAATGAAAAATAGTTAGGATTTTGTTTGTTGTTTTTTTTACTATAGTTATACAACCAAGTCTATTTGCATTGGACTAGAAAGGAATGATTATTGTATATTTAAGTGACGTGAAAGCTCCCGCAGGAAGGGTAGAATTAAGCCATAGTAATAGGCCTCAGTTTTAAACCTGACAGCTCCAATATGGACTGACTAGCTAAAGGTATAAAAAGTACTGACTTGGGCAAATAACATGCATGCCCACATGAGTACAAGCGAAGTGAAGCCAAAGTTTGATAGAACAACAACAAAACGCATTGCTCTACACTATTTGTTCAGCAAAGCCTAACTGAAACACAACTTAGCATGTTGAAAGTGCGGAAAATTGGAATCTAGATATTTAACTTTTAAAGTGATTTAACCCATTAATAGAAATCTTTTTATTTATCACTTAACCCTTTGGCTGGAAGAACAATACCTGTGATCATAACAAAACCTTATCAATACAGTATATGTTTATAGAGGTTATTTTTTGTTAGTACACCTTTGTGTAATATTTGTCAGGGTTGTAAATTAAAAGCAAAAGCTTCTAAAATTCAATGTGTTTAAGATAAGAAATGCTATGTACTATCCAAACCTATCAGTTTACATACAGTTAATAAAAAACTGTATAAAGTAAAAACCAATCAAAACTTCGTTTGTTTAAGGCTGGTGAGAATTATTAGTTTTTCTATTTGCCAAATGCCACAACAATAAGAGAATAAACAGTTGTGTAGTGATTTCATTTAAATTAGAAGTTTCCCCAGTATTTCCCTGTATGTGAAACTCTGAGTTTGATTTGGCGTGGTGTGAACTAAGTGAGGTGGCTTTAAAGAAACTGAGCCCTTATAAACTTAGATGTCTTCCATACATTTTAGATTCTGCATAAAGATTTGTTTTGACATTATTAAATTAATATTAGCCGTCCACGTAATTTGAATGAGGTGAAATAAAAAGTGTTTGTTGTATTCACTTTACACTAATAAACCCTGAAAGTAAGACTTCCTGTTCAGACCCCTACTCGTTCCCTAAATGAAAAAAACGCATTTCCCGACCAGCTTTGTAGCTACTTGCTGGCCAAATCCTAAGGAATCTACAGTGGACATTTGTTGGGTTTAAGAGCAGCTATCCGACAGACGATGCAAGCATGCCATCATTAGATTAGAATTCCTGCTTCTTCTCCGCATCTGTTCCCACTGAGAATGCCAGGGGAACGAGGACTCCAGTGTGGAGTGCCTTTGAAGCGTCATTGCCGGAGGGCAAGCCGTCGTTTTCCTGCTAATTGGACCATTGCCCCCCCACCCTCCTGGAAGAGAAGCTTAAGGTACATGAGAGTTACATGGAGTAAAAAAGGAAAATCACGTCACACTTGTTTCTTTGCCTTTACTCCTCTCAGAAAAATGAATTGCGGACAACGTTAACAAAACAGAAGCAAACTGCCTTGTTATTGGATCTACTTACACTCATATGCATGGTTTACCTACAAATCCACATGCATCCCTCTAAACTGCTCTCTTCTTATTATTCTCCCACAAACAGCCCCATCTGTTGGATACAAAAAGAAAAAAAAATCTGCTCATTTTCTTAATGCCAGTGATTACTGGGAATTATGAGATTTGGCCGAGTCTGCATCTTTACGTAACAGTGTGTCATTCAAAGCATTTGATGAATGCAGCTGAACAAATCTGCTGCATTCATGAAAATAAGAGCTGTACCAAGGCACAAATAGCCAGGGGGGAGAGACTCCTGTTCTTCTACTGCGTCAGGCAATTTTACCGAAACAAAATCATTTTGTTGACAGTCTAATGATGACAAAAATAAATAAAATCGTTTAAAAAGTTGCTATCTTTCAGTGCTAGAAGGGAGTTCAGATCGCTTTTTTAACGCACGTAGTTTAATAACTCAAGTTTAGGGCAATTCTTAATTGTTCAGCTTTTACTATAAACAAATTTGACAAGAACATTTGAACAAGTCAGCAAAATAAACTGACTGCCTATTTAAAGCAGCACTAAGTAACTTTTCAACACTAAAAAATATTTTAATAACTTTTGTGATTAGAGGTCGACTTACAGCTTCTGTGAATGATGCCTCTGTCATGGCCCGAGGGGGTCCGTATCGCTTTTACTAGCACTAAGCAGCTATGAGAAGGGTGCCAGGAACCATGCCACAAAAAACAGCTACAAAAATGCTCACTTCTTTACGGCATACGTCACTTCCCCCGTTTCTAATTTTCATTATATGAGATCGTTTCATCACAATTAGCTTCATTACTTCATCGCTATTCATCCTTCACACAGCCACTGGAATCAGAAATGTACTTCAATCCAACTGCAGGTGACCGGTAGATCAGGATTTTACCACACCATACGCTGGTCATCATGGGAAATGCAGTCTTCCTTCAAACAAAACACAACTACTTTTGTGAAATGGAGGGGAAAAAAACGGCAAAAACTGATACGTCTTTAGTTTTGCTCTAAAATTATTTAGCCATCTGAACAAAACTACTTTAAAACCATTTAAATAATGAAAGGGTCAAAGCAATTGTGTATAATTTTAGGTTCTTGTGCATTTTTCTTTTACTCATGTAAATCATAATAAACAGTTTTTTTTATTTATTTTTTTTCTGTTGCAACTGCACAATGGACTAAAGCCATCTGGACTATAGTTACATAGAAACACTCCCTAAACTTTTGTGTTACAGGAACGTCTTGCTTCTCATCAGAAGGCTGCAAACTTTAATGCTTAACAATTTTTTTACTTTTTTCTAGATTAATTTGTTGGAAAGTATTTTTAAACCTCTGCCTTTGGACTATTAGTAGCGCTCTGTACAGCTGTGACAAAAATATATTAAATAGTGAATAAACCTGATGTAAATCATTAAATTTTGTTTTAACAGAGAAGAAAAAACAATTTTTTGTAGTTTTTTTCTTAGTTATTACTCTTATATAAAATAATTAATCCTTCTTTTTTCACTCCAAGACCTTCAAGCTGTTGAATTGGGTTTACTAGATTGTATTTTTATACATCGTTTGAACATAGATGTTTAACAGGTTCATCAGAACACACTCGCAACATTTGTCTTTTTTTTCTCTGCGAATTCAAAAACTAGTGAAGATTAAACCAGTTTCCGCACACATTTCGGATAGAAAATGTTCCAAGTCTTTGGTGGATTTAAAACTAAATAATAAAATTTTGAACATAGTCTTCCCAAAAGTTTGAATTTGAATGTGTTCAAAATCAGGTAAAGATTTTATGTAAAACTACTTAACAAGTAGATTTCTTATTTGCATTTTATACAAAAACAAAATCACATACCAAAATATAATGTAATTCCTGCTTAATTAATAATTAATAAGGGCATGAAATACGTAATAGACGGCCAATTAATATTTGATGTGATATTATGTTAATTAGGATTATGATATCTAAGTTTTTAAAGGTTGGAAGGCTTCCCTGTCATGACCCTAATCCTTAGCTCTCTCCTCAGATTCACATGAATTTAATTGTCTTCTCACGCTAGCAGATCTATTACGATGAGAACCTACTGGCTGCTGTTCTTACTTACGTTCCTCGTCTGTTTTCATCTTTCTTTCTTTCTCCTTCCATCTTTAGGGTCTGGTGGGTGAAAAGTACGGCAGCATCCGCGTGCCGGGGGAGGTGGAGTCGGCAGAGTTTGAGATGATCCTTGATGCGGCCGTGGAGGCGGGCCTGGACACCCACATTTTGGAGGAGTGGTACTGCAGGGACGAAAACTCTGTGCCACCCGCATACTACCTCAAACCCAAAGCCCAGATGCTCAAGAACTACCAGAACTCTGTGAGCCCCGACTCGCTTGCCGACCCCGGTCTAATCTATTATGACGTGTTTCTATATAAAAAAGCAGCCCGTTTAGGGCAGTGTTGGAAGAATATTCAAACTTCTTTGGCTTTTTCATTTTGACACATTACAACATGAGTGTAATAATCTGATTTAATCTAATAAACAAAAGTAAAGATAACATTTTAATCCAGTTTATTCCTATTCAACAGTTTTTTTATAAATAGAAGTCTAAAGAGTTTATTTTAGGTACGTACAGTCAGCCTCCACTGAATTAATACTTTGTAGATCCACATTTACGACAGCAAGTCAAAATAGCTTACAGTTTGTCAGACTATAACGCACAATTTAGATCTGAACAACAGACCAAATATATTATGAAGCAGTTTTTATTTATTTATATTTTACCGTAATGTTTAGCTGGGATGTACATTTAGGGTCACTGTACTCTAGGAAGAAAAAAAGCTGACTTCCTTGAAGCTTTGTCCATATATTTATGAACTCTAACTTGCTTTGCTGTCCCTGCTAAAAAAAACAAAAACAAAACGGCATCCCCCCAGCATGATGCAGCTACTACTGTGTTTGATAGTAATATTGTTGTATTCGAGTGTATTAGTGGCCTGAAGATATGTGTGCGATAAACCAGGAACAATTTTCCTTCCACTCCATCATTATTCAGGGCTGCTTTGAGTTTGTCTCTCACCGAAAGTCCAAATAAAAATACATTAAATATTATTAATGTGACGTGAAGAATTTTGAAAAGGGAGTGAATAACTTTGTGAATCGCTGTTTCTCTGAACACTAGGGAAAAGTTATGCTTTGTTTTCAGTCGTAATCTTAAAGAACCACCAACAGAATTGGTAACCCCGTAAAAGGTAATTAATTAGCCCGCCTTTTCTGTAGATTTATGTGCTCATATCCAAGTAGTGAAACAATTCAGCTCATTTTATCTGCAGCTGCAGAAAGGAACCTTTGAATCCAGTTTGCGGCTGCATTTTTTGTTCAAGAAGCTCTTAAGCCCTTTTCATGTTTTCTACTTTAATGTTTTTCCAGTTAGCAACCAGCCCCATAAATATATATATATATATATATATATATATATATATATATATATATATATATATATATATATTATGTAGATCCGATCAGTACCCCAGAATGAAAGCTTTCCTTCAGCACACGACAAGCGTAACAGTCAGCCTATCCTCTTTCTGGCCCTCGTCCTTTTTCAGATGGAGTCGAGCAGCGCAGCGAAGACCAAGAATGACAAAGCCTGGAGGAATGTGTCAGAGGAGATCAAGAGGATCTTCCGGACGGCGGTGCTGCTGCTGCAAGAGAAAGGAACCATGAAGAGTGCGGATGCTAACAAATTCCTTTGCTCTGGTGAGACTCAGGCCTTCTCTATCTTTTTCCGGGGGAGGAAGGGTTCAAGACCTTTACTTTCATTCAAGATGTTTGTTTTGTTTTTCAAGCCGTGGAACAAAGCTTGTCTATACCCTTTTTCTAAAGTGTTAAATAATAATAATAACTATTGAAAAAAAACAATTATTCAGACACATATGTACACATAGTTCAGGATCGTTCATTGTGGAGGACTCTTAATGCGGCGATGGTATAATTTGCCATTTTGAATGATATCTGATCATTGTGTTGCCTTGAGTTCACTTTAAGAAATTAAGATTTAAATTTTTTTCTGTATTTTTCAAAACTTAATCGCAAAAATAAAACGGTTATAGTTTTTGAGACGAAAAGGGAAAACAGACAGCAAACCTGTATTTTTGAAAAATATATTTACTAGATATTTAATATTTGCTAAATCTTTGAATATATCCCAACTAATACTTAATGACATCTCTGTTAACATGTTACCCATTTAATACACATTAATTGTGGTTTTGAAAAAGTTCCTGAATCGTTTCTCACTGACAAATTTCTTGGCAGACATTATAAAAGTAATTTATTTTAGCTTTAGTTAAACAATTGTCAATAATCCTGAAAAGGAGCTTTGTGTATGCATTTCAAGGCACTTTTGATCCGTGTTTGCGATCGCCCTGTTTGATGAGGTGCTGTCAATATTCATCGGCTCAGAAGAGGATGGCTAACTCTGGCACGATCTTCTAAGATTTTTAATAATGAAAAAAAATGTAGGATTTATTTTCAGAAACCTTAATGTATTCACCGTTGTCTAGATATTTATATTCACGGTACACCTCCGCCAGGATGTGCTTATTTCTATCCGGGCTCTTGCTTTCCTGTAGTTGCTGTTCATTAAGCGTAAAAGACCTATATCTGTCAGAAGCATTATATTAAAACATCACTGTGCAGCACATAAATAATTGTACAATTGAAGTTTAATTTTATTGCTGTTAAATATAGCTACTAGAAAATAAATAATACTTAAAATTAATATTAAACATTTGAGTTACATATATTTTTAATCTAATTTACATAAATAACCTTGTCTGAAGCAGAAACTTTAGCAAAAAGATGCTGAAAATTAAAACATCCTGGCGTTACAATATTACAATCATGGATAAAACGCATTAATATAAAGAAAACCAAGGAGATGATTTTGGACTTCAGAAGGGGCAAGCATGCCCACCTCCCCGTGCACATTGGAGAATCTGCGGTGGAAGCGGTCAACAGCTTCAGGTACTTGGGTGTACACCTGAGTAACAACCTCACCTGGAGCAACAACACTTCCACTCTGGTCAGGAAGGCACACCAGCGGCTCTACCTCCTCAGGAGGTTGAGAAGAGCTGAACTCAGGAGCTCAGTCCTCAACTCCTTCTACAGATGTGTGGTGGAGAGCGTATTGTGTTCCAGCTTCAACGTGTGGCATTGAAGCTGCTCTGCTGCCGACGGGAAAGCCCTGCAGAGAGTGGTGAAAGCTGCACAGAGGACTGTTGGAGTCAGCCTCCCCAGCACCACAGACATCTACACCTCCATATGCAGGAAAGGGCCTCCGGGATCATGAAGGATCCCACACACCCAGCACGCTCACTTTTTGTCCACCTCCCCTCAGGGAGGAGGCTGCGAAGCATTAAGTGCAAAACCACCAGACTGAGAAACCGCATCATTCCTGAAGCTGTGAGACTCTCAAACATACGCAAAGACAATTAAAAACGAAAAAAACTTTCTCATTTAACCGGCACTGATCGCTTTAATATCCCACTTTAATATGTCACTTTAATATGTCACTTTATTAACCATTCATGCTGCTACAGCAAATTTGCACTCCAGATCTTCATTGCTGCTATGTCTGACTTCCCATATTGTGCATTCAGTATTCTTTTATATTTCTTTATATTTTATTATATTCCTTTTATTTAGGTAATTTACAATTGCTCTCAGGTTGTAAACTGGACCGTGGGATTATAATTTCGTCCCACCTCATGTACCACATGTGATCTGATGACGATCAAATACCTTGAATCTTTGAATCCTTATAAAAGAATGCAACCGAAACCAAAACTGCCAAACTCTTTTGATGTCTCAAACTAATAGCAAAACCATGTTTTCTGCCAAGCTTCCCGAAATGTGTGTATCCTCCGTTGCAGATTTCAATGTTACAGGACATCACAAAAGTAAATTATAGAACACTTTTGCAGGATCACGCGACATTAAGTCAGGATCTCGCAAAACTTTGCAGCATCCCATTAAAAGTGTTATTCCCACCGTTTTCCCTGTAAAATTAGCATCCATAGTTAAGAATAAGAAGATAGGGATAAAACTTAGAAAAATGTAAAACCTTTATTATTTGTCTTCTCAGCTTTAGAGGATGAACTGGACTTTGCCCTCGGGAAACAAACGCCTGCCTTTCTCAGGAAATGTGTCTGCTACATACGCAAGATCTCCAACTTCGACCGCTTCGCCAAGCACCCCGAGATGTCTCGCTACATGGACATCGTGGTGAGCGCCGACTGCGTCATGCGCAACCAGGAGGCCTACGAGCGCCTGCTGAAGGTGCGCGACGAGTTCATCCCCACAATCGTGGCTGCCTCCAACCTGCGCGTCTACTCGTCGGTCACCCACTGCGACATGAAGCTTGGCTACTCCCAGGAGGTGGAGAGCCACTACGTGGAAGGTCTATGCAAGCAGTTCTACGAGGACATGGTGGACATCATCCAGGCCACCGTGCAGCAGAACTTCGACACAGAGACCGACCAACTGTACGACGAGATCCTACAGCACCTGTCCCTCTGTAAAAGCTACGCCGCCCTCTACAAGTACAAGTCGGAGACTCTGGATTATGTGCTGGAGTACGTCGTGCCCTCAAAGGGCAGCAGGACGAGCCCTCTGGTGGTGTACGGAGGACCGTGCACAGGGAAGACGCTACTGCTGTCCGAGGTGGCCAAGCAGGTGAGGCGTACACAAAAGGATGTCATCCCTGTCGCTTTTTTTTTTTTTTTCCTAATCGGTTATCTTGGTTTGTTCATGCTTGCTTCCGCCTGTCTGTCTGATCCCAGCATGTGTCCATTTCTGTACAACAGAGCATGAAGGGGCGTGCAACTGTTCATCTCCTCGCTAACGTTCGCTCCCCTGACCATCTGTGCGTCTGCCAAGAGGCACTCCATCGTCGTGCATGCATGTGTTGTTCATTCCCAGTGAAGCCAAGCAAGTGTGGACGTTTTTACAACTATGCTTATTTTTTTTTTTTTCATTCGGCAATATTGGTAGCAAAACTTTCAATGCAGCTCTTTTATTTTTACTATTCTTAGTTGTCTGGTCACATATCTTCTGATCAGTTTAAGATTTTGTTGTGTGTTTGCCACCTGGCTTTCTCAGCCACATTCAGAATAATCTGTTCTTCCTGGGTCTCAATGATGTACACATGAGGCGAAGTAACAGCGATTAAAATGAAACGGGTAGAAAATTAAATTTTGGCATCAAGTTCATCTTATGCAATGATGGTAATGATATTTATTAGTATCTGTAGGTTGTTTTTGTTTTGTTTTTGGGTTTTCTTGTCCGAAATATAAATACTATAATGGACAGTCACCGAAAGTGCATGTGTTACCTTAAACTTACAATCGCTTTGGTAAAATAGGGAAATGGCAGCATTATGCAGTGCAGATGCTTGTCTTCAGGATTTTGTTTTGCTGGTTTTATTTATGGATTTTGCAGGATTTTTGTTTTACTTCATAGATGAAAACTCCCAAAAAAACAACAACAGTGTGAATACATTTGCAAAGCCCTGTACATGTAATTTATTTTATGTCAGTTACCCTTCAAATGCTTCAGACTAAAACAATTTTAAGTAAGTAGAAGTCATTTTAATCCCAGCGGATGTAATTCCGTTCTAATTTGTTTTATTTAATCCTGCAGAATGTGGTATAACATGAAAATGAAACGAAATCATTCTAAGTAATCTGAGCAGAGCATTAAAGAGCTGTTAGAGCTATAACCATTCATTTTGTTATCTGAATGTCACGGGTCATAGTAAAGTATCTCACTGGCACACATTTATTATTTATTAGGCTAGCAACAATTTTATTTAGCATTTTGCTCTTAATAAAGAAATGTTTTAAAGCAAGTTGGAAAATTAACCTGCGAGATACAACAGCGCGTATGTTATTTTTACAAACAGTGATGTAAACTCTTGTGAGTTCTTGCTGCCTCAAAAGATTAGGTGTTTTCTATGGAAAACATTCAGTCATTTTGAATGATTGACAGCTCACAACAACAAATAATGGACAAGGGAGCAACACCCTTTGTTGTTTGCAGCCAGAAAACAAAGCCCTGTTGTCTAGTGTTTTTGAACACATGACGTTTGAAAAATTCAGAAAGTGGGCTGCCCTAATTAAAGTGTGTCTGTGGTATTAGATCAGCGAGCATACAAGTTATGGTTTCAAGTTAGTTTGCTGAACATGAACTAGAATGCTGGCACTGAATTATGCTGCATATTTGAGATGTAGTTTATTCTAATGCTATTCAGCTAGGAGAAACTTAGTTCAGATCATATTAATGTATTTGCATAGTGTCACATAGAAGTTACATAGGGATACATAGGGATCACAGTCATATCCAGTTACAGCCCAATCGTAACTGTTTTCATTATATTTAAATGTGCATATTTACAAATAAAGTATTAGTCAGTTATTTTGCTGGCAGGAAGGTTTTTTTTTTTTGTATATTTTGCAGCAATTAGCATAACATTATGCTCAACTTTGCCATATATATAACCACTGCTGATTAAGGTTCTTTTTTTTCTTTTTTTTTTGTCTTTTGTTAGTTTTAACATAAAAACATTGCTGCTTTATTTTTTTAAATCCATATTTCTACATGTAACTTTATTTGTTTTAAACGATCAAACTTTAATAACAGGAACAGAGATCATACCGCCTTAAATGTAAAGACAGAGACTAGAACTTGTTTAAACTGTAAGAATATTCAAACCAAATATGTATATCTGTTTCTTTTATCCTCCCTCCCTCAAAACACATGGCTTAAAGTGGAAAGGAGAGTCATCAGGTTTGCCCTAAAAATGTCAGATGGCATCAAAATACTTTCTGAAACTGAACCGGGCCTTTAAATGAATTCGTGAATGAAACTATGAAATCATGGGAGTTTCTATATCCATACAAAAATAATTGTAATAAAACAATGTGCAGAATAAAAGAAAAGAATAAGGTTTACATTAAGAAAGTTACTGAATTAGAGAAAGAGGAACTTGAATTTATTCTGTGGTGAAAACTCAGCGAGAAAATTACTTAATCAAATTACCTCTTACCTCATATTTAACCTCATATTTAAAGGATTGTTTAATGTCAAAAACATTCTGTTTTTAATCAATTCCATTTTAATCATTGTATGTACTTTTCTTTTATAAAACCACCTTCACAATATTTGCACTATTCCCTTTTTTTCAGGCCTACACTTGGCTTCAGAAGGAGATGGGTCCAGAAACAGATCCAGTTGTCATTGCTCGGTTCATTGGATCTAGCCAGCTCTCGACGGATCTTCGAACCCTCCTGCAGAGCATCTGTGAGCAGATAGCAATTAACTACCGCTGTCTGATTCATTTCTTGCCTAACAAGATTCAGGAGATGAGAGAGCTTCTAATCAACCTTCTCAGCGAGTCATCCTTCCACCGGCCCCTGGTCATCATCCTGGATGCCATGGAGCAGCTTTCTGATGCCGATGAGGCTCGTAAGCTGTGGTGGCTACCTGTGCACCTGCCTCGCACTGTCCGCATTGTTGTATCAACACTTCCCAACAAACATGGAATCCTTCAGAAACTGCGCCATCTCATTCATGATGAAAGGTATTATGTTGAGTTAATCCAGCGAGACAGAAAGGTGTGCAGCCAAATGTTAAAACAGCAGCTGCTTGGGATGAAGAGGAAGGTAACGTCAGGCCAACAGATTTATGTCAATGAGGCACTTGCTAAATGTACTTTGCCAATGTTTGTTAACCTCATCTACAGAGAAGTAGTTCACTGGAGGTCTCACAAAGATGTTGATGATAAATCTCTTTGCTCAACAGTGCATGAAAGCATTGAGCAGCTCTTCTACTCTGTGGAGAACAAGTTGGGCCAGCGATTTGTCTTTAGAGCATTAGGATATGTCACAATGGCAAAGGCCGGGCTAACAGAGGTTGAACTAGAAGACATCCTGTCTCTTGACAACATTGTTCTTGGAGATGTTATTGTACCAAGTTACCTTAAAAATCCACTAAGGATCTCCTATGACCTAGTTGCTAAGCTAAAAGAAGAACTTGAGGGCTATCTGGTTGAACGGCAAATACGAAATGTCACATTGATGGTCTGGGCCAACAGACACCTGCATCTCATTGCTCAGAAACTCTATCTTAGCAATGAAGAGGATGTACATCAAATGCACAGCCTCCTGGCTGAGTACTTCCTCGGAGCATGGGCAGGAGGCAGGAAGAAGATCTTTACCTATGATAACAACCATTTCACTTCCCTGAATATTTCGCATCACAAGAATCCTCATCATCAACAGTCACATGAAAAAACATCCTCTGATAAATACTCCTATGACAGACAGACTCCAGAACAGCCTTGGGTCTTCCAGTGCAATCTGCTGGAGCCAGATATCTTCTTTGTCAATCATAGGAAGATGACAGAGCTGGTCTACCATCTGACCAGAAGTGGCCGTACAGATGACCTCATGTTTGGTGTAATTATGAACTTTAGCTGGCTCTACACCATGATAAAGATTGGTCAGTTTGAAAAAGCTATAACAGACATTGATCTTGCTTACAACTGCAGCCAAGAAAAGGAGCTAAAGTTTCTGGCAACCACTCTCCGTGGCATTAAGGTGAAAGTACTAAAGAACCCTGCATCACTGTCTGCAGAACTGCAGCAAAGGCTTCTGCCAGTTGTCACCTCTCTGCCTAAGCTCAGACACCTTCTACTGGAGTGTGACAAAGATGGTCCCAAGTACTGCTCCATTGTGCCTCTCCACTCCTCTATGGACGTAACCTATAGTCCAGAAAGACTTCCTCTTTGCTCCAGCTACATACAGATTGTGGAGATTTTACCCACTCTAGCCCCAAACATAGTTCTTGTAGCACTGGAAGATGGGTCTATTAGCACCTGGGATGTAGAGAGTAGGCAGCTCCTTCGACAGATTGACACAGCCAGATCTGTCGTGCTGGGTATCAGGTTAACCACTGACGAGAAGTACCTGGTGGTTGCCACAACCAAAAACACTCTGCTTATCTATGATAATCACAAATCTTGCCTTTTATCAGAGGTTGAAATTAAGGGGTCAAAGCACACTGGTGTCACTGGAGGAGTTGCTTTTATAAATGGTTTTACTCTTTCTACACATCATGCACTTGCATGGCTGGAGGCTAGTAAAGACGTCAGTGTCATTGACCTTGTATATGGCTGGCCACTCTACCAGTTCCATTGCTGGTATGAGGTAACCTGTGTCCAGTGCTCACCTGATGGAATGTATGGCTTCTGTGGCCAGTACCTGAATACAACATCTGTCTTTCATCTAGGAAATGGTGAAAAGTTGTCCACTGTGACGTCAGAGTTCTCTGGGGGGTTTGTCAAGTCAATTCTAGTAATAGATACCCTTAACCAAATGGTTATGATTGACAATGAAGGAAGTCTTTCAGTGTGGAACACCAAAGAGATAACCAACCCGAAGCTGATGGAGGATTATGATTGCAGAGGAGATGAAAGCGAAGTTGTGGGTATTGAATTATCGGAAGACCAGCGTTCCATTCTCATTTGCAAGGCCAGTAGTATTGAGGTTTTGGATACAAAAGTATGGAAAATGGTGGAGAAATTCAAAGCTAAACGTAGTGAGCGCTTTGTTGCGGCGGTTCTCTCCAAAACTGGACAGAGCATTGTTGCCTCAATGGAGAATACTTCATCTATTTTTGTCTGGAGGAGAGACAGCGGACAGTGCATGGCAAGCCTGATAGAGATCTCAGGGGCTATTGTTAAACTCATTAAATCAACCCACCACAACCTGCTTCTTTCTGTTGCCAGTAGTGGTGTTCTGTCTGTTTGGGATATTGATATAATAACCGCCATGTCTAACATTGATAAAACAGGCAAAAAGATCCAGATGTTGCAACTTACTGGGCGAGAAGACTATGTGTTCACAATGGATGGCTCAGAAGCTGTCCACAAGTGGAACTTTAGCACCGGGTTTATTGAGACAGTATTCAAACATGAAGGAATGGTTGAGAACTGTGTCCTTACCTCCTCAGGGGATCTCATGGTGACTTCGGACGATAAGTCCAGTCAGTACATCTGGCAAACCAACAACGGAGAAAACATCTTCCGCATAAATGGACAGAGAATCTCACAACTGCTGATCACCCACAATGACCAGTTTGTGGTTTCCCTATGTGAGCAGAATGCCTCGAGAGTCTGGAGACTGGCAACTGGCCACAAAGTTTGCAACATTTTAGTCAGCCTCCAGAATGCACTTATCACCACAGCTAACACATTCCTGGTGGGATCATCCAAGAATAAACTGCTTGCTGTTAGTTTGTGGTCGGGTAGTGTATCAAAGAAATTTGTTTGCGATGATGGCATTACCATTGTTAACTTCAAGCTCATTCCTGACTGTCCAGATTGTGTGGTCTTTATTACATCCATAGAAACAGTCTTCATTTGGAGTGTGGCAGATGAGTCAGTCTGCAGGAGAGTCCAGTTGCCAGCCAACTTCCTTAAAAACCTTGAAGATTTTCAAATCTCGCCCAATGGGAAATTAGGAATAGTCTCCAAAGGTGATGAAAACATTAACGTCCTGGATCTTCACAGTGGAAAGCTGAGGCTTGTCCATGCAGCTGGAATAATCTGGCGTCAGAAATTATCAAGGGACGGGCGGTATCTTGTGTATGTTTGTTTCCGTAACTGTGAAGAGGACGATGAGGCCGGTGTGGTGTCTAATTTGATCGTAATGCGCCTTGCCGATGGCAAGAGCATCGGAACATGCTCACTTTACAAGACCCCAACCTTCCTGTCCCTTTCCCAGCGTGCACTAAACATTATCATCGGTTTTGAGGATGGCAGCATCGGCACATACACAGTCGTTGATCGTGTGGACGCCGCCCTTAAGATAAAGATAGCCACCTCCAACAGTCGACAGATTGTCAACAACGCTTCGCAGAAGGTGCGTCCCAAATGTGGCAACCATTCATTCAAAACTATTGCCGATTGCATCTGGAGAGAGTCGACAGAAGTCTTCTCAAGGGACAGTCCTATCAATGTGTCGGACTCAGGAGAAGGTGAGTCGACAACACCTACAAAGAAGAGTGAACTGCTGCAGTGAAAACTTGGGGACAAAAATGGAGTTAGAACAAGAGACGGGTAAAAGTGCTCTGGGGAATCTCTGGGGTTGCAGTTGATTCTTGTTTACAGCCAAGTGATTCAGCTGCAGATGTCAGCTGTGTTAGGTAGTTATTGGGTTGACAATTTTAACGCTGCACTCAAATGATGTATGATTTACTTCCAACATACAAAACATTTTCTGTTAGTTTTAAACACGAAGACTGTTAGAAAAAAAAATCTGTTTTACAAAACTAAAAGGTACATTCTGTGTTACTTTACCATTATGTGTCCTTCTGCATTTGAAGAACAAAAGTAGTATCAAAATGTCTCATTTAAACATTTTCCAAGCCAATTCCGTTAACTTTTATTAATCCTTGTTTTTTACCTACCTTTGTTATTTCATTCACAACATACACATTAAGCCATAATGTTGTTCCTAAAGGAGTATGTTTATGTTTTGTATTATAATCATGTGGGACTGTACAAAAAGGTTGGACAAATGTACAGAACATCTCTTGTTTTGGCTGCTGCAATTTGTGCAACTCCTTAAAATGTTACGTTGTGCTTAATGCAATCAAAGTGAGTGCCTGGAAATAAATATATATATATATGAAAAAACACTTATCACGTGCAGATCTCTAAATTTATAAAAGTGCAGGGACTTTGTAAACATAGAACACACACTGTTGTATATTAACGACAATTGATGCTGATTCTACTGAAATCCAGTCAACATCAGGAGAGAAACACGACATAATAATTTTTGGAACTGTTTACATAGATTTTATGTAGATTTACCTGTTGTTCCATCTGTTCACGTGCAGGTCGTTTTTAAGGGGAACACCACTATTGAGCATAGAGTGTAGCATAGCACCACGCACATTAACGCCTTAACCTGTGTACTTGCTTTAGGTTCTGTGGAGTCTGTATGTTCCAATATAAAAGGACAGAATTAATTTTACTTTGAAAAACTTGGCAAGGTGAACATATTTAGAGGTTTAGTCATTAGGATTAGTGGATGCACTTTAGGAGTGGTTTGTGAAAACTCTTTAGATTTATTCAGCAGAAATATAGAAATTACAAAAAAGGATTTATATTTGTCTTTAAAAACAATAACTGGGTGATCTTAAAGATGTATATAGCTTACAATTTACAGAACAATACATGGTTTGAGTAAAGAAAGGAAGATGGAGACATCTAAGTGAGCTTTGTGAGATTAAATCTCTGTTGTATACTTTTGAAAGGTTTTGGGGGAGAAAAGTTTTAGTCATAGCAAAAAATGTGTTTGTGAACATCTGAGCACAGATTAGTACATTTTTAAAGTATTGCATAGACTCATAATTCTTACTTCTGACAGAAAAAAAAATATCACAACTTCAGAAAAAGTGGCACAGGCTTCATAGTTCTTGTATAAAATATCTAAAAGTTCATAATAATAGGATGTGTAATTTTGATCTGAAATAGATTCTGTTTTTTTCCGTTTTTTTATTACATGTTGTGTGTAGGTATGGCACGGTTTCCAGTCTTTAAGTAAAACATGTCACAATTCCTTTAATTTATTTTTACGTATGTCTGGTCTTAGAGCTGACAAGTCACTTTTATTTATTTATGTTTTTACTTTGGAAAAAAAAAGCATGAAAGGAAATAGCACAAGGCAGACAAGAAAGCAGCAGCAATGAGAACATTAGAAACGCCCAAGTTCAAACATTTTACAGTTGGCACAATACAAGATATGATAATTGGCACACACGACCAAAGTGTCAGCACTCTTACTTTATTTAAAAAGTCTAAAAATCTATTGTATTGTAGATGAGTCTGTGTTTCACCCACAGTATAAAGATATATGTCGAAACATTATTCAAACACAATTTCTCACAATCGTAAAATTCTTTTAACTGAACGTTTAAACTCTTTTTTTTTTTTTTTTAACAGAACAGTTGGGTCACGTAGCAACAACTATGGATATCTCCAGATGTTTTGGATAATAAAATAAAACTATGAAGTAAAGAAGCCTTCACTTACCTTATACACTTTACATTTAACAAACAATACCTGTTGATGCCTTAGTGGTCTGGCTGTTTACTCCCTGCTGATGCTGTCTGCCCTACCCTTGGCATGAACTGTGTTGTGTCGTACTCCCTCAGGTTTGTTTTGTTCAGATTTTTATGAAACAGTTGAAATATGGGAATCTAAGTTGTTTGTGTTTATTTGTTTGTTATTTCACAGCTGCCATATCCATCTGACGTATTCCAGTTCGCATTAACAAAAGTTTAAAAAAAATTATGTACTTCATCAGACACTGCACATGCAGATGAAACTTTGCATCCATAAATTGTATTCAGTTCCTGTTTTTATTTTACTGTTCCTTCTACTTAAAATGTATTAACAGCTTTATAAGCATAGATTTCACATTTTCAGCGTTTAAAGTAAAATTATTAAAATATCCTACATCTGATATTTACCGTTTAAAACTGCGGTAGGTTATATAACTTCTAAAACTATAACTATGGTGTGATAGTAAAAAATCTGTGTGTAAAAAAAAAAAAATCAAGCTTGTTTGGCTTCTCTCTGTGGTCCTACTGCAGTTTGCTACCATTCATGGTCAGAAACAACCAATCAGAGCCAGGATGAAGTTTATTGCTCTGTCAGTCATGGTCCTGTAGCGCTGCTAAAGTTCTGCTTATGGGGGAGAAACAACTTACTGTTGCTTATCCACCATCATCGATGTGTACTATGTACAGTACACAAGCCTCACAGACAGTGCTAAGGAGCGGTGTAGTTCTGCAAACTGATGCAGGACCACAAAAGTTAAAGAGGATCTTTTATTTTTTTTACACATTATCAGTCTTGTATTACACAGTGACAGTTTTAATAAAAATGGACAATAATTATTATTTTTTTTTTTATAAAAGTAACTACTGCAGCTTTATTGTATGCTGATTTTAACACAAACTCTTTATTTGAAAAGGAGAGAAAATAACATTGTGGCTGAACAGCGTTTTGTGTAGTATACTACCACCAAGTAACTTGTCCCTCAAGAGATGACTGAAGGAAAAGAAACACTTAAACTTCTCTTAGCCACCACTCTTTCATTGTTTCATGGTTACCTGTCAAATAAACCACATAATGTGACCTTTCTACCAAGAGTGAAAACCCAGCTAGATTCTAGCTGCCATTGGTCTGTCAGCTTGCAACATTAGTTTACAAAGAAGTATTAAAAAATATAGACATATTCACTGAAACAAGTACATTTTGAGTTAGCTCCTATAACTTTTCATACATACTTCCAAACAATTACCGTATCTCCCTGGCTTTTAATGTTTAAATCTTTTAATGTGATACAAACATAGAGAAAGAATTTAAAACTGCATTTCATATTCTGAAATATATATATATATATATATATATATATATATATATATATATATATATATATATATATATATATATATATATATATATATATATATATATATATATATATATATATATATATATATATATATATATATATATATATATATATATATATATATTATTATGTTAAACAATAGCACATATGCAGAGCATGTAGTGTATACGGACGCGTCTGGTCCGTTGGTCGACCTTTAACGGGCTTAAATAAAGATCTGCAGACAATCTAAACCATTTGGGAGATTTTTAAAGGCGATAACCTACATATCCTTAAGTTTTTGTTGTTTTTTTTTTTTTTGCAGTTTTGATCTTTGATTTATCAAATATTTATTATTTTTAATACATAAAAAACAACAACAACACACAATTCCACTTAGACAACTACTTTCTAAGGGCTATAACATCCTAATATGTGTTTACCAGTTTTGAATGGCCCTTGGAAAATTTTCAAACGGGGTAGCTTTAACATTTCCCGATAACTTAAAGAGTTTTAAAGAAAAAAGATTTGCGTTATATACTTGCCAAAGTAATTATTTGGTTATTTTATTTCATGACTGTCTCAATTGTGTTTTTTTAAGGCTTTTGCTGTAATTATATTGGTACCAAACTGTTGAAGTGTTTGACTGTGGTTACATAAGAGAAAATGTGCTATCTTTGCGAAAAAGTTTAAAAAAGAATCTTCCTATTAAAAAAATTATATATATAAATATATATCGGAATGCCAGAATAAGAGTATATTTGAATGTGTCCATATGGAAGCCAATAAACGGTATTACTATGTATTATGTTATGTAACTTGAATGACTTTCAAACAACTTACATGTTTGCAACTTATAGTTGACATACTGGTAATGAATGTTTATATGGTATTCTTTTTATTATTGTCAGGACTGACGTACCTGTTTAGAGATTTATATTTTCATAAATGTTGTAATTACATTTTGTTACAGAGTTGTTTAAAACGGGAGATAAAACAGAAAAGAAAACTAATGTCTGAAGCAATATGAACCTAGTGTGTATGCATCGTTTGTATGGAACATTTACTGTAATAAAACGGTTCACTTTTTGCCTCCAAATTGCTGTTTCTGGCCATTTCATTTATTTGCTTTCAAAGGCAAACGTGCAACATTTTAATCAAATTTCATATATTTATACAGTAGACAACGAGCAGAGTATAAAAACGTATTTTAACTATTGGCTGAGGGTTTATTAAAAAAAAATTTAAATTGCAGGGATGGACAAAACTTCACGCTTGGTCGGTACATGCTGTCCCTAAACCAGATAAGACTTGTTACATGATTGCTACAGAACATCAGCAATTTGCTCACGAACTGATGCATGGTTGGTTTAATGTCTTTAAGCTGGCTACAAATTCATGATTAGAGTGAATAATGTTGCCAAGTCAAACGGGAACTGTTGCATGGTTGCTACAGAACGTCATCATGAACAAAATTCGGTCTATAGTTAGCTTATGTCTACTTTTTTCAGATTAATTTATAAGAAGAGAAGATAGGTAAAAAGTCATGTTTTTTCCAAACAAATGAACTCCTAAAGAGGTTTTACCTGATAACCTAGCAATGAGGCGTTTCTTGAGTCCTGTGTCTTGACAGTTTTTCTTTGCAAAATTGTTTCTTACTGATTGCCCTCCCCTTGACTATTGCACAATACATTGTTGTTTTGAGTTTGAAATTACTTAAGACAACCTGCTTGACTGATATTGATACCCACTAAGGGTTATATTGCAAAAAACACATCATTTATGTGGATAAATCCGTTCTGGCAAAGAGAAGACAGAAACACGATCAAACAAACAGAGCAGAGGTGCAAAATTATTCGACTGGCCCCTTAATTGCTCTCCTGCGTACCAAACGACACGCGGCAGTGGTGAACAGTTCTGCAGTGCCTGCCCACGCCCTCTTGGCAATTAGGTGATGCCTGAGCTGCACACCTTCATCGTGACCTGCACAGAGCTCACGAGCTCACAAGAGTGAAAACACACATTCAAGCTGTGGACCCTGTTGCTTTGGAGTAGCGCTTTAATTTCCCAGTGGTGACACTCTTTAACGCTTGCACGTGTATGAATTGGGTGTGTGTTACACCCTGTTGCCAGGACAACCTCAGGTTGGCTGCAGGGCACCAGGCTTATCCACGCCTCTCAGCGTATTGATGGTGATCTCACGTCTGTTGTGGGCAGAAGGAGAGAGAGTGGGGGAGCTTCACATTCAACCTGCAGCTGCCGTATAATTACACAAGTTGTTTGTCAAGCGCAGGTCAAACACTTTGTCCAGTGTGACTCTGTTTACCCAGCCCCAAAAATAGATGCTTTCTTGTCAGCGGCATCAGCTCAATGAGCCAGAAGCTTGTGCTGCCGCCATGGTCACCTGTAACCTGTGCTTTCTGTTATGAGGAAGACTGAGTCACCCATATTTTGCCTTACGCCTTCCATACAGGCTCAACAAACCTCCTACCAGGCATGATCAGGCGTTTTCACCTCACAGCTATGAATGCTAAACAAGTATAACATTATAAACCTTCAGTTTTGAAAGCAATATATATATATATATATATATATATTCCTGTGAGATAGGCTGGTGCAAAAAAAAGTTAATAAATATAAAAACCCTGGACTGACTCCTTCCCTGTTATCTGATCTTAAATCATCCCCCATTGCGTCGATGCCAGACCTCAGAAAAAGATAATTGCCCCTGGGCCTTGACCCAATTCCAATGAAGCGGGCCGGGAGGAGAGACGCTTGCCTTCAGAAACGCTCTTTTGGCTTCAGGTGTGCAGTCGTTCATTGGAAAAGATGTTTACTTAAAGATGATTTTCTGTCTTTGCTATGAGGGTCAATTTTAACCCAGTTTCCTATTTTATTCAACATGCATCAGCACTGGCAATCATCCGCGAGCTGTTTTCCTATTTACTTGACTTTTGACCCGTCTAGGGTTTACCTTGCATCTTGCCCTCTACAGCCAGAAACCCGCCTTTTTTGAGCATTAAATTTTAAAAATTGAAACATTTTATGCCGATTGAAACCCTTCGGACATAAGATGTATGACGAGTTAAAGTGGTTGATCTCCAGACCAACCTTAGACTAATATTAGCTCGCAATCTTCCTTGTATTAACAACAGGTATGACCTATATTATCTATGCTTTCCTGCTTCCTACTCATTTGTGTCCTACTTGTATTCTTCACCTGATCATTTTTCCCAAAAACACAAATGAAATCAATCCAAATTCCTTACAGAAAAGAGACCAAAATCAATGAGTCTCCACACTAACGATATTCCATAAAATTTGTTTTGTTTTATGACATTGAGAACCCAAGAGTAATTCACCACACCTAAATCAGACTTGCTGAATTCATTTCCTGAAATAAAAACACAACAAAAGCTAGGAATTATTGTCAACCTGCATGCAGTGGGTGTGTCTATTTGTGCTAAAATGAGGATGACCTCACACAGTGTATGTATAAACACTCATATCAGTTTGTTTTTTTCCAGAACTTTGTCAAACATTACAGGAAACAACTCCCATGTTTGCATAGTAACTTAAGTTTCATTAACGTCATCTACTTCCCGGAGTGTCACTTTAAATTGACAGAAATTAATAATTTTGTTTGTTTTTTTAAGAAAAATAAACTTCTGAGTTATTGTCCATGTAAATACATATAAATTCTTTGCAAACTTCCTTTTAAGCCCCTGGGGTTAATCCATGTTTTTATGATCAGTTACACACGCACACACACACACACACACACACACACACACACACACACACACACACACACACACACACACACACACACACACACACACACAAAAAGATGTATGTATGTAATTGATTTCATCCATTTGAATAAATATTCTCGAATTTTCAGAACTGATAACCAGGTAATACCAGTTTTTGTTATCATAAAGATAATTAGCTAAAAATCATTTGTAAATACTGTATTTAGGGACTATAAATGTATGTGTAAACATTTGTTTGATGTTAAAAAGAAAACAAATTTCCTTCCCCATATGCAAATAGTGAGGTTTGAAGTATGTTTAAAAATATCTGAACCTCGTTAAAAACAACAAAACAGGAATTCATAAGAGCGTTGCAATATGCAAAATGTATGGTAGAGTAAAAAACAATGTCATCAAGTTAAATTCTTAAGATGATCATTTTGACTCGTATTTACAGAAAACACTCAAAATTCAAAACAGGAACTAAAGTCTCTATTTAGTTTAAAAATCCTACAAAACTATTCAAAAGTTTCTAGGTGAAGATAACGCTATGACCTATGATACACAACCAGCACGAACACAACCAAGGTTGTTTAAAACATACATTATAAACAGAAAAGAGTCCCAGGGTGGAATTAACTACGGTTAGGCAAGTAGTTGAGACTTATTTACCCCCTTTAGTCGCAACCGAGTCATATGATCCTTGCAGACCGAGGCTCAGGGTAAGCTGCGTCATGCTGGACGCAGGTCAGGAGGTCAAACAGGAAGTCCTGTGCGATTTTGAATAATATTGTTATGGGACAAGAAGAGTGCAGAGGTGCGACGATGTATGGACTGTATTTACAGAAAGACACATAAACCATAAGATAAAATTAGATCTCGCCTCATGAATAAAAAAAAAAGAAGAGAAATCACCTGATATTATGGTGGGCATTCAAAGGAAGAAGACATTGAGACAACTAATTTGTTACAGAAAGAAAAACAGTTGCAATAATTGTTTTTCATTTTTTTCACTTGCTGAAAGTAAATCCAAGATCTCGTGGTAAAGAACAAATAAAACCGATACTGATAATAATACAGAACATAAATCATTTGAACATCGACAGTAACAAAAGAACTCCTTACATATTTGAACATGTAATACACGTGGTGTGTTTAAAGGAATAGAAACAGATTATGGAAAAAATAAATAGTATCAGCTAACAGATTTTTTTTTATTTATATTTGTAAATAAGATTATTTTCCCCATAGTAATCCAGAGATTACCATCACATAACTGTTAGAATACAAAATAAATGACATATACTCATTGTAATGCATTATTTATTATATGGCCACAGTTTCCCAAATATCTTGTGGTACAAAATGATAAAATTGATGATAACAACTAAAAATACTACTCTTGAAAATAATACAAATTTAAAATTGTCTTTTTAGGACACCTGTTACATCAAGAAGTGTCATTTTTATCACTAAACTCAGTGGAAACTGAATTCTATCATAGCTGTTTCAATTTGTTGGAATGTATTTGGTAAATATCCGACAGCTGAGGTCAACTGGGTTCACTGGATTTTATTTAGGGGTGTCAGAGTATAGAGAAATAAGCAGAAACCGTGTGTAGCAACTAAAACACTATATTTTAGGCTTCTGGCTGCTTGTATGGCTTTGGTGTTTTCACGTGCGCTTAAATCAGACTCACAACGCAGATCCTCCCTCATATTTGCCATCAAAGTGATTTCTTTTGTCTGTTTGTGTTCCAATGTGAAGGATAACCAATACATTTGTGATGAAGTAAGCAAAATAGAAACACTGTGAACATAATTAAACCCGATCTGAAATAACCACATTCGTGATTCCCAAATACACAAATTAAGTCCAGCTCTCTAGTGGAGACAAACAAGAAAAAAACAAGAAAATGCCTCCTACACAATGTATCCTTTTCCTCTATCCTGATAATTGCAGTGTCTTTATGTGAACTATTCCATAAAATCCCAAGCAAAAACATAATGTGACAGAATCTGGAGAAATGTCAGTGCCAATGTAAGATTGTTTTGGCTTTGATTTATTTTAGAATTTCTTTATTTTTTATTTGTTTGCTTCGTAAACAAAAAGAAATAGTAATTTCTCGTTAAAACAAAACTGATCTTATTTTTAATAAGTATCTAAAACAAAAACAAAACATTTGTTTATTTGTAATTTAAACTTTCATTTTTTATTTTTTTTTTATTCAAATATTCATTTAGAAGATCCCTGCTTTTAGATTAAAAACAATAACCCAACATAGTTGTCGAAGCCGAAAAATCTAACCCTGACATCATTTTATTCAAAAACAGGAACGGAAAAATGTTTCGACTTTTATTTTGATGGGTCTTACCGGAAGCAGTAATCTCCCCGCTAACGGAAGCTTCACGGGTTTCCCCGGACTAACTAACTGTCGGAGCCACCAGCGGACCGAGTCCACGCACCGAACATGGGACTGCGGAGTCACCGAGTGGGTGAGAGCCTTCTCGGCGGCCCGGGACAGTAAGTCCAGCGGTCCCGTGGAGGAAACCTCCATCTTTGTCTTCATCTTTAACTTTTTTTTCCCCCTCTCACTCGGCTGAGGGACCGGAAGTGAGGAGCTTTGTGAGGTTTGTGATACCTGAGGCAAATTAAAGTGCCACACCTTCACGTACAGGGCGACAGGTGAGTTCAAAACCCCTCTTATTTCCCCACTCATGTTCACTGCGTTATTTTAAATTGAAATGCTCTTCGTGGTGCGATTAAGAGTCGGTGTCGGTTATTAGACGTTAGTTAACGGATGGATGTGACTGCATGTCAGGGAAAGGGGGGGAAAAAAGCTAATAATTGTAATAAAACACCAACTTTTAATTCAAAGCTCGGCGTATCCACCCGTTGCTCACATTAAAAGCCTCACAAAGTGGCGTGAGCGTGTATTTACGTGTCATTCCCACGAACTCAGGAGTTATAGCACTATCACAAATGCCATAGTGCTGAAAACAAGGCAGATGAAACCCTTATCATGTCTGTTTACATGCTGTCAGGCTTAAACCAAACAGGTGAAATATAGATTTGTATCTATATATATATATAGAGAGAGAGAGACATTTATTTTGTTGTCTAGTTTTGGTTTTGTCCTGATCCACCTGAGGATTAGGCAGCAGAAGAAAAAAAATGTCCACAACACGCAGGGCTGCTGTGGAGCTGAGGTTAATGAGTGAGTGCAGGTTTCTGCTGATAGGCTGGAGGTCGTAAAGCAGCAGGTGTTCCTGCACACATGGCTGGCCTTGGGCTTGTGTTTGTTCCCCCTTGACGTGCACCTGAACCCTGGACCAGAGCGATCCAGGCAGTTTCTGAGGGCCTAACCGCGTCACTTGGCCCGCTTAACCTGGGCTTACATGGCAGAGCTGTAGTTGTGGCTTTGCTCCCTCCTCCTTCTCCTCTTCCTCTTCCTCCTCCACATCCTCATCTCTTTTTGTATCCTTCAGTGGCGGCTCAAATGCTCAAAACAAAGTATTAAAAGCAGATGCAAATGATCCGCGCTGTGCGGCTGCCGAGCTCAAGGCGACACCTGTAACAGGATGTGAACCTGAGCTCGGCGCTGCTGTTTACATTGTGTTTAGATATTGGGTTGCAAGAGATGAGGGATGTTTTGTTCTGTAGCAGCGGAGAAACCTGTTCCTTTTATATATATATATATATATATATATATATATATATATATATATATATATATATATATATATATA
>JAVLVB010000236.1:1086186-1110503 GCA_032876305.1 Orestias chungarensis | reverse complement strand
GTGTGTGTGTGTGTGTGTGTGTGTGTGTGTGTGTGTGTGTGTGTGTGTGTGTGTGTGTGTGTGTGTGTGTGTGTGTGTGTTTGTGTTTGTGTGATCTCATTTTGATCCTTAAATGTTAAATGAACTTTCAAATAAGAAAATATCTAAGAAACACATTTTTTTCCTCTTGTTTTTTTGATTTTTGCATTAAGAAAAACCTAATAAAAATTAGCTTTGAAAAAAGAGGACGGAAACTTATGCAATATAGATCAAAAGGTCCTTTAGTTTACTGGTGTCACAAAAATATCACAGTGTAACCTTCAAGATATGAAAATCCATCGTGGAAGGATGGGAAGGCTTGTCCTTGCCTTGGCAGTCACACTCAGAAAGGATGTGAAATTAACTAGGAAACAAACCAGCGGCAGCAATTTTCACAATCAGTATAATCACTGTAATCGTTGTTTCTGGAACAAAAGTAATAAATTGTCTCCCTCCCCTTTTTTACACAATAGATCCTTTTACATGATCGCTACCATTTGGGCCGACAAAACAAGTCAAAATCTTCCTAAAAAGCGCAATGACATGTCATTGATTATAGATTCCTTTTAAATTTATGAGTGAAAATGAAGAAATCTTAGGAAAATAACCTATGATGGGAAAAGAGATGTCTTTCCGGTAAGATCTGTATCTTATTATCTAGGATCTAAACAAACTTTATGTAGTTTTTGAGTTGTTTAGATGAAGGGAACATGTTTCTGTTTTATGTTAAAAGAGGTATTTTAGATTTATAAATAAAACAAAATTGAGATTTTTTAAATCTTTATTTATCTAACTAACCAAATTAGAATGGTTGGTTAAATAAACTGGAATTGTAATTAATATTGTTTATTCAGTCTGATCACTTGTGTTTAGCTGATGCATTTTATGTTGGATCTGACACGTTTGACTGAAGCATTGGTCGCGTTCTTCCTCCCTTTCACTCTGATTCACCAAAATAAAATCCGCTGCATCTTTCAGAAGCCGCATTTATCGATCGCTTTCACCTGCCGGTGAAACAAACCTAACAGATACAAACACAGCCGCTCTGTGACGGCGTCACGAATACCGACATCCTCACACTGAAAACGCGGCGGTGGTAGCGTCATGTAGTGGGGCTGCTTTCCGTCTGTGCAGCTGATCAGATTCGGTGGGCGTGAATTCAAATCTCTCAACACTGCTTCGTGGTCGCCGATGAATCCAAATCCTAACAGAAACACATTTATTTTGTGGTTCTGATGGCAGTCACGTACAGTAGTTACAGACGCATCCAGGGCCAATGCGCGCTAATGACGCACCGAACAGTGTCTGATCCGCACTTCGTACAGACCTGAGCTTTACTAGTCGGACATTATTCAAAGCAGCTCTCCCCATCCGTGCTGTGCCGACTCGTTTCGCCCTCTGAAGAGTTTGCGGCTCCTTTAGCGATGAGGGAAAAAAACAAGCTGCAGGTCTGTTTGAGGTGTAACAGAGAACAGGGCGGAGGTATAGGTAAGCCCACAGAGACACAGCCAGCTGCAGCGCGTTGCAATATTTCTCAACGCCAGCTTTAGAGGAATTTGTCTTCCATATGACTCAACGAGAATGCTCTCACCTAAACACGACCTCGAGGTCCGAAGCTTCATTCTCATTCTGACAGAGCTTTGACTTGTTCTTTCCGTCCTGTGACATACGTTTAATAGTTTTTCTGGGCTTTTTGTGCGAGCTGTAATTGCAAAAAAAAGAAAAAAAAGGGACGCGCAACAAACGAATGGGATGAAAAGGCAGCTGTTTCCTTTATGGGGAAGCGTTATCGGGTCACGATGGGGGGTATCTCATCATCTGCCGTGATAAGTTATGAAAAGCAGGATAGAGCCGTGGCTGAGGCTGCGTCGCTTTTCCTGTCACTGCGAAGACTTTGAAATGACTTGACATCTTAGCCAGGACCAATAAAAAGAAGAAAAAAAGCCTTTTTATTCTATCGTCTTATCAAAACGCAGCGGTTCGCTTTCAGCTGAGAGTCACACGAGCGGCAGGCGGCAGAGAAAGCCCGTCAATAAGCTGTTTGTTCTCGCTGACGCTCGAAGACTTCAGGTCTGTCTCCGAAATGTTAAAGTAGTCCAGCTAAAAGCTTGTGAGACCTGGGAGAAGAATTGGTTATGTCTCGTCCAGATCAAGATCTCCTAACACGGATTTAAATCATCTCTACACATCAGATGAGTCAGAACGCCACCCTAGAGCTTGTCACCTATTTTCCTGATGTGAGCCTGACATATCTTTGCTTTTTGCGGTACAGCCAATAAAAAATGTATTCCTTGGCTAGTCGCTTTGCAAATATTTTTTTAACTTACTCTGTTTTTTAAATATATTTTAGAAAAGATATCTGCAAATAATTTAGAGTAACGTGCACAGTAACATTATTACAGTGTAAAAAACGTATAATTGTATAAATAATTGTTCAAATATAAATAGTAGATACTGATAAACATTAACGATACATTAGATTTTTTGTATTTTGCTGGGAATGTGTTATATGAGTTGTGTTTTCTACAGTAGGGTACAGTTAGGCTGCAATAATAAGGGCCAAAACCACAAGACATCGTGTCCAAAAGTGATCAATTTGGCAGTAGTGTTCACAATTTAAGGTATAAATGTATTTTATTCAAAGTAAGATGTTCAGATAAATTTTAAAGTCAGACATTTGTGACAAATTATGACATTTTTTTTAAGGCTACTGGAAAATATTTACTTTTTCCTTTGTGGATACGTCAGGATTTTTTAAAGTATCTACAACGGTCGAAAATTTCAAATCAGGCTGTTAGCATCGGTGACACTGGTTTACAGCAGCGTTAAAATGCATTTTAGCAGCTGAAAAGCATGGAA
The DNA here is from genome assembly GCA_032876305.1 of Orestias chungarensis. Taxonomy (NCBI): domain Eukaryota; kingdom Metazoa; phylum Chordata; class Actinopteri; order Cyprinodontiformes; family Cyprinodontidae; genus Orestias; species Orestias chungarensis. Next base: position 1,107,626 of record JAVLVB010000236.1, on the reverse strand, counting down.
ATGTTGCCAGGCAACCAAATGAACTCAACATTAAGAAACGATACTGTTAGCACTCCGCCGTGAGTTCATCTTTAATTAACGCTGTCAGAATAAATTCCAGCCATGCTAATAGCGTCATGGAAGCAAAACATGTTTGACATCAATGAAATTAAATCAGCAGCAACGAAAGAACTCAATCCAAAGACAACCGCAACGCGCGTTCAAAAAGTCATTGCGCATTGCGTTAGCGGCAATCTAACAAGGTGGAACGGACGACGTGTTCGGTTGCCGCCTCCCTCGTTGCTTTAGCTTTCTGCCTGCAGTATTGGGGACAATGAACGTCTTATCACATATAAACACATATCATTCTTTTTTTCTATATCTATATATATATAAAACAATAGTTAAGCACACAACTATTATTCTGAAGGTTGTACTCATGTAACCTCATGAATATATTTGGCATCTGAACCACGTTCCTCAGGTTTGATACAGGTGGCATTATTGGAAAAAACGATCATTTATAACTTAGTGGGGGGGAGTTTTACCATGATAGTTAGACTTTCTTATTACCACGAAATCTCCATCAAGAACAAAATGACACAGTTAGTAATAGATACATTTGGTCTGTTTAGATCTAGCATAAATAGAACCAGCGGGTTTCTTTTTTTTTTTTTTGGAAGCAGTTAGATGATTGTTTATATTGTTTGCATCAAGCTTCAAATCCAGAAATATAAGAGCTATTCCTTTAAAGGTGACTGCAGATGCGTCTTTAATGTGTTCAAATTTGCGCACGTATGTTTAAAAACTAGAGGAGTTTCAGTTTAATGTTGTCGCACCAATTCATTCTTTCTTTGTCACTTACGGTGTAAAATGATACTTTTGTGATTATGTGATTAAAAACTTTTTCCACACCGACTACATCATCTTGCGGTAACGCCGGCAGCAAATAGAGTTTCTTCTTTTTTTCTCCCGTATGAAGCTTGATGCTCGAGAGATGGCCATTTTCATCTCCCTGTCACACTCCTGCTACGACTGCCAAACCGCCGATGACACCGCAGTCGCAGTTGTCACTACCAGTCCGTCTCACAACAGCAAGGCAGCACCTCGCTCCTCGCGCCTCCAACTCTGCCGGGATCTCACCCTGGCGTATTTGTAAGGAAGGACCCAAAAATAATAAGCAAAAAAAAGCGAAAGGAAGGAGTGGCGCATCTGACAGAACCAAGGCTGTGAAGATGTAGTGTTAACAGAGCGGTGGCTTCCATGATCTGTCTCTGGAAGGTGGTCCGGAAAAATGAGCTAAGCCAATGAGTATCACAAGCACAAGGAAAGCATCAAACATCACATGTTAGTCTGCATGAAGCAAGCGTCTAAGGAGGTTTAAAGTTCAGTCTAAAGCCTGGTTTCTCCCGTGATGAACCAAAGCTGTGATTCTGTACTTTGATTGTGATTTTATTACTTTTATTCCTAATGTGTGCAAATTAAAAAGGCTTCCTGTTAAACTAAAGACTAATATGATTAGCTGGTCGTAGAAGTGGCGAAGATTCATAATAATATTGCTCAACTGAAAGGAAAAACAGCAGTGAAGTCCAACTACCCTTGTTTTTTGTTTCTAGTAACAGTGTAAATCTAACCAGTTTCTACCCACCTCAGTTTGCTGATTGTGTTTGAAGGCTTATACCGATGAGCGATGTATAATCCTGAATATGAAACCGTTTGAATAAGCTTTTTTTTATATAATCCCAGCCGGATATCACTCCACTGCTTAAGTTTTAAGAAAAACCCTCCTTTTTGATATGATTCGAAAAGAAGATCCTCTCCTTAAACGGGATATTATAGATAAAGTGATTAACAAAAACTCGTAGGGATTCAAGGTGTTTTACAGCAGCTAAATCGAAGCTTGGCTGATGAAAAAGATCAGGATAAGCCTTAGACATTTTGCTCAACTCAAGAGACCATGAATTAAGTAATTTAAATGTCTATGATTTTATTATCTTACAAGAGTATTGATCCTTAGTTTTCCAGCTTTTCAAAGGGTCTTTTAAAGTTTTTTCTACCGACTTTGGCTGCTTTTCACCCGATTTCCTGTCTGATTTTCACAGAGAGAGTTAGGGGTTGGACAGTAGAGGCTTAGATTTGTCAAGGGTTTGCATTTTTACATTGGCAACATTTAACAAACATGTTTCGTCATATAACTTCTTTTCATGAGATGGGAGAGAAAGCGGAAGAATAAGACAGCCCCGCCCACACCTGTTGCTGTTACGGCCCCGTACACTCTTCCCTTTTGCTTACGAGAAACACAGATTGAGCTGTCTTGAGATGTTTCATAACTACGTAACAGTCATCAGCGTGTAATACTTGTATGTCACTGTATGTCCTATTTTTATTTAGAAGTAAAACCTTCCAGTAGATTTCAGGTATTTGAAAAAACTAATAGATAGATGAGACTTGATGGATGCAGAGTCTTCTCCGTGTCATGGTTTTGGCTCCAGTGTCTAACCAGAGCTGGTTAGACGCTAAACCCAGTTCCCAAATGGTTCTGTTCACAACTCAGGCTCGCGTATTCATTGCTCTGTTAGCGTTTCATCCATTCCACGTTTTGATCCTCCCTGTATTATTCTGAGATTGTATTCGCCCTTGCGAGGTAAAACTCTTAAACAGTTCACACCACCAATGTTGAAGAATCCCATGAATATCACGTTCAAGAAATCATGCGTGAAAACCATGTGAATAATAAAAACATTGTTGGTTTGTTTTTTTAATTGACCCACAGACAAAGACCCCTTTAGGAAATACAAAGGATGTGTTTGCTCGGAAGGAAGATATCGAGAACCCAAAGATGACTCAACATGTCGAAAGAGGAATGTTTTTGCATCGTTTCAGGAGAAATAATGGGAACACTGAGAAAATCCCCAAAGATTTGAGTTTGAAATATTTACTGTAGTCTCCTAATCTCTCTAATATGAACTCTCAGCGTTTCCCGACTGCAGGTGAAGAGCGTTAACCTTAATCAGCAGATGGCGACGCTGATGTCAGACCAGTTGTCCCACTTTGTTGTTGCCACACCCTTCCCAACGTCACCCATACGAATATGATCTCTCTTCTCACTGTACTGTCAAACCTGTGCGATTAGCCCCAGGTTAGCATCCAGGTTTAAATGACGACTGTTACTTGTCCGAGAGCTTACATAAACCAAACGCTCCCAAGCTCTGTTTAGATGAACCGGCTCTGGAAGACCAGCATGTTCTGTGAATGGGACTTATTCCTTTGTTCGACCAGAGACCTGCTTTGGAAAAACTTACATGCCAAGCCCGGGAATCTGTAGGAAACGTTGGAAGAAACAGGTTATTTAAACTCCATGTGATTGTTACCTCGGCTTGTCTACCTGTATTTTGGTCTTTAGAGTTGGTATGTGCAATGTTTGGACCAGCAACTGATATGCAAGAACGAGAGATCAGTTTAAGGTGGAGGAGGATTTTTTTGTTTGTTTGTTTTATTACGGTTAGAAGCCAGAAATAAAATGGCTGGAGTCACTGTCACCGGTATAGGTCTCTCAGCTGTTCCGTAAAAATCGATGAAGTCGACCATGGGGTGTTTCATATTGTGCTCTATCTGTTCTTAATCATTTTTAAGTGATTTTGTGTTTCATGGAAACTTGGCGTATGAATTTAAATATTATTAAGGAAGTCTCTGATGGTTTTAGTTTGATCAGGAGTCATAATCTGTTTAAAGAAACAGGAATCAGAACCAGAGTCTATAGAAAATGGGTTACTGTTTAAAGCTTTCAGTAAAATCTACGATTGCATCACGTTGAGCGTTTTTCATTCATTACTTTCCTGATCGACATAGAGTAAACTGGTGATTGTGTAAATGACTTTATTTTTATAATGTGAGGTGTCAAAGGATGCTAATTTGAGATATTTTATATTTTACGGAGTTTATGTAGTTTAAACACAGACATGGATGAGTATAATGTTTTTTGCTGAACTCTAAATGTTGTATCCCAAGGGTTTATAAAATAGCTGTACCCATAAAACGTGCGTTAAATATGTGAAAATAAGTAAGGCTAACATGGTGAAGTCATTGTTTAAAAAGAACAAAAAAACAAAAGCAACAGCTCTACAAGCTTTGTCGGGGCGTCTCTGCGTCACTGTCTCCTCCCTGTGCAAACTTTACTGGGAAGAATGTCAATACAGGACATGTTTCACAGTCTTATCGTGAAAGCTGGTTCTTAAGAACCCTATCGGCACTTCGGACCTCGTTCCATTAAAAGCTAAGTACCTGAATGACACTTTGGATGCGTATCATTGACATTGCCTCCGAGACTGGGGACAGTTGGGCCACGGATTCTATTGTAGAAGAAGGAGACTTTCAGACTTTAATTCTGTACTCAAGGCCTTCGCATGATATCAAGATACTCTTTTAAAAAGATGGTTGGACTAAACTCAACAACTCAATTTTTAACATGAAAGCAGCGTCACCTGGCAGCAGAACCTAAACTATCCTCATACTCTGTAAAAATGGAGGAAATAAATATGTTCTGTTTAAACACTATAGTGTACACTGACCACACTTAGCCTGACATCGTTTAAAAACAAAGAAGAAGCGTCTGCCTTTGGAAATACAAAAATATGTTTGTCCTACTTTGATTTGTATACATCAAATGGACAACATTTAATAATTTCCTGAGTAATGAGTCAAATGCTTTATGTAGCACATTTTGGACCATTTTGTGGTGTTTTCCCCTCGAAACTTTCATTAGTAGTTATTTAAATTAAAGAAAAGGTTTTGGGTATTTTAGTTATTCCAGTATACCAATGAAATTGAGCAACCACCAGAGAAACGTCTACTCCCACATGTTTCATGCTTAGCACCAGCTGTATAAATCTGATAAATCTAAACTGACCCCTCACATAGAGCTTAGTCACATTTGTGAAGGGTTTCCTTCACTAAAAATCAAATCCTTGTTTATTGTAACACGCACAAAAAAAGTCCATAAATGAAAGACTCTCTGTCGGAAAAGACTATTTCCAGCCTTATCTTTCGAGCAGAGATTTTCCTCCTGCACCAATCACTCACGAATGGCCCTGACTGCCAATTCTGCGGGTATTCCCCAGATTTCAATCCATACCTCATTTAGAAAGACACTCTACAGCAATCTCAATTTTATTGGACCTGTTTCTCTAAGAGGAAACGTTTCAATATCCCCCTGCAGGAAACTCGCAAAGTGAAGAAATGAGAGCCAGGCCAAGCTGCCAACCCTGAGATATCTCTCCCCTTCAGTAATCGTATGGCAATCTTCCCCATCATGGAAAAGAAAAAAAGAAAAAAGCAGGAGCAATATATAATATGTTGAATGGCGCAGGCAGCAGATAAGGCACCATTATTGCCAACCAACAATGCCCAATATCTGGATGAATGATAGTCATTCAACGCACAGATTGAATCTGTGATCTCATTACGAGTTTGAAAAGTCTCCAAGAAGGCAACACGATTGGTTATTTGGATGTTGGGATGTGAATTTGAGCCAGCAGAGATTTGCCGGATCCTACTGATTGGTTTGCAGAGTTGTTTGGAAGTTGACCTGAAACTCTTTAGAAAATTGATGGGGCATCAATAAATTCACTAAGGTCAATGTTGATGTCTTTCTTTATTGGTGTCTTTAGGGTTACCACCTTTGTAACAGCAAGAGATGTTGCGCATGAAAATTACAGATAGGGATTCAAATATTTTAAAAAATTTAGGCCGGTACTGATATCCGATATTATTGTTGCATTTGTGGCTGACAACTAATATTTCCTTATTTTTGAATCTTGAAAAAAATTACCCCACCACTGACACTGCCTCACTAAACACCCCACAGTCCTGGCATTGTTGTCCCAGGACCAATTCTTATGGGACTGAAACTGGTTAGATGCTGTTAAAATTCGCAGATACCGATGTTAATGGCGACATATCGTGAATACCTTGTTCTAGAAACAAATTTACTTATAAAATGACAAAAAATATATATTACAGGATATTTTTTTTGTTCTATCAACATTGACAGACTGGTATCTGATTAGTTTTTACCTTTTACCCCCCCCCCCCATCCAACCCTCATACTCACTGTAGGCAACAGAAACTTTGGTCCAGACCTATACTCAGCTAGGGATGTTGGTAGTTTTTTTAGCATTTAGCAGGTTTGTTGTTGTTTTTCACGCCATTGAGAGAGACAAACTTGTATTTTTTAACTTTTGGTTTTCAGCTATAACGGATATATTAATATCGGATATTGATATCGGCCAAAATGTCTACATCGGTGCAGCCGTTGTCAGTTGTTTTTGACTTTTGGTTACATTTTAAAGAGTGGCTAAAAAAAAAAAAAAAGAAGGAAGGAAGGAAAAATAAAAGTGGAAGAAAAATTGTCATACTGAAGAAACAGGAAGTAATTAAAAGGTCCTGGAGTTGTGAGGTCTGCCAGTAGCTGTGGTTCGAGGGATTTTGGTCACAATTGTTTCTTAACAAGCAAGTGAATGTGCCAAAACTATATATTTGATTTTCAATTATCAGTGTAAGATTTTGTTACGAAAAAAATTAATCTAAACTGATTTTACAGATCGAGAAAGCTAAAAAGAGGGCTCTATGTACAGGCAGGATTGTACAAATGCCTTAAAATTGGCAGGTGCTAAAATTAGATTGACTCCAACAGATATTTAGGCTCTTTGAATGTGACAGGACAGAAGATCTGAGTCATCATTAAATAGTATGGTTGGTCGGCTATCTGGTTACAGTTTTCTTCTGTTGTTTCCATATTTCGTGACAGGACCCCACACAAACACTGCCGTGTTTTCTTTATTTGTAGTCCCCAGGAAGCGTAGGAGATTTTCACAACACTAAAAGCAGAGTCGCTAGAGTCTCGTTGAAGGTGTTGTTGACCTTCACACCATTTCTCAGTAGCATTTTTCCCGTCGGGCTGACCCTAATAAAACCTGTACGCCGACAAGTTTATTAAGCTTGGTTTACGTCACTTGCTCTGTAGTTTTGAGTGTTTAATCTAATAAAGTAAGATTAAATCCCATTATGATTCTGTAAATTTCATGCATCCGTGATCCAGTATCACAAACCGTCCTATGAAGACGGTAAGATTGAGGTATTTGAGTTTTAAAAAACAAAAACGATAGCACGATTGTTTGTTGACTTGTAAACATCATTTGCTTAAATACCTTTCCTCCTTTCCCTGCTTTGATCTAAATTTGATCAAATCCTGTTGTCAGAGGGCGGTCTAAAGCTGCCAATTGTTGTACTTCTCCATAAAATGTGTGGTTCTATAAGATCTTGCTCGCCAAACCCGTTGAGGCACCATGGCAGCTGCCACTAGACTCCCTGGAGCCAGGAAGGGCCTTTTTTAAAGGGGGGGTCGTGTTTGACTTTAAACGCTGACGCTCACCTTTATCAGAGCAGTGATGTAACCGTCCGCCGGTGCCCAGCGGAACCTTTTTTTCTTAAGTTCCTCGTCTGCCGGACGATTTCTCCGAGGGTTTTTGTTTTTGCTGAGAAGAAGCAAAGACGCTAAGCCTGAGGCAGGGAAAGCTACAATCCCATTGTCAGCACTCAAACAGCTCAGAGGCTCTTCTTTTTTCTTTTTTTTGCCTTGCAAATGCACAACTTAATTCAACGCCGATGCAAACCAGCTTTTTATGACCTAATGAAGCCGCCATTAGTCATCCTGCTTTGAACTCATTCTCTTTAGTAGACTATTCATTATTCTGGCTAAACATCAATTTAATCACTGCAGAAAAAGAAATATTTTCAATTTTAGACTTTAAATGAAATTAGTTTTAAATGAAATATCTTTATGTGATGTCTTTACAAGCCTGCAAACTCTTTTAAAGTATCGTTTTATGGAACCCAAGTGAACACGAGGAGTTATTGAAATATTACGTAATGTTAAGAGAAGCTGCTTGAAATTTTGTGCTCAAATAAGAGGAGCCACTTCATTGTGATGCCGCTACTGTCGTCCCAGTAAAACATCATGGCTGTAATTATTCATTCATAAACGTGAACAGGTTGGTTTATGTAGACAGGTTCCGTTTTTAACATCCATTTTTTTAATCCATTAGGTGAATTATTCAGCAGAGAAGTTAGAAAGGATCAGTGCAACCCTACTGTTCAAACGTACCAATCAGGAGAAGAGATCATCTAAATAATGTCAGCTGGAGAGTTAATTGAAAGTTTTACCAAAACTAATGAGCCTTTACGCACCTTTTTGTCTCGTCACATGACAACCAACCGCCTGCTGTTTTCTCCGAATCTGAACTGAAAGGTTTAGCTTTCTAAAATGGAAAGTTTTGTTTTAATCCTGCCAAAAACCACTTAAAACTGGAGGAAAACTGTGTTTGGATGGGAGGAAATCCAGTTGATGTCTTGACTGTAATTACCAAAAGATTTCTCACAGCACCACGACCATAGTAGAACATGGTGATGGCAGCATTATGCTTTGGGATTTGTTTTTTATTTTTTCCCTTTTTTTTCTGAGACAATTTTCCCACATTTTAATGGATTTGGAAAAGTTTTTCCTCTTAAGCAGATGTCATAATATAGCTTGAAAAAGTCAGAAATGAACGTATTATGGTTGATTTAGTCGTGTACACTTTTAGAGATCCTAAACTAATATTCAAAAGGTAGCATCTGTCTCTATTTTGGATACTTTATGCTTATACCTTCATTTAGAAGTACATAATTTCCCACATCTCTTCAAATTGGTTTAAGACTTCTTTTTTTTATGTTTTGTACACAACGGATGTTTTTCGTCTGTATTCGGTCATATTAAATTCATCGGCAGACACCATTTTTTTTTATCTTAAAACATATATTTATGGAGGATTTATGGAGGGTGTAGCTGCCTTATTTCTTTTCCACCACTGTATATTTCAGCAGGAAGACGGAGCTGTGGATGCCTCCCAAATTAATCCAGGCCGCGCGGAAGACCATCGAAGCAGAAGCATTAAAAACACCCCTGAGGTTAGGCAGAGCAGAAAGCGGTAAACACATACACGGTGAAATATGGGATGTACATAACGCTGCGGGGGAAAAGAGACGCCGCCGCAAAACAATAAAAGGGGAGAAGGATGCTGGTTGGTGAAACAGAGGGAGGGACGTTCCCACGTTACTGTAACATGAACAGTAATTGTAAAATCCGGCTGATTGCGACAGGACCTGGATGCCGCCCCGCTCTGGGGAAATAAGCTCCTCTCCTGGAACATAAGAGAAAAAACCTCGGCTGCCCTGCAGAGCAACAGCGTGTAAAACTGCTGCAGCCAGGCTTGTCTTTTTTTTTTTCTTTTTTTTTAAGCCGTGAATGTGATCAATGATAGGTTTCGATAGAGCCTACCTCAATTCAGAAGGGTCCATTTGAATGAGGAGATTACAATCAGCTCAAAGTCAGCAGCAGACCTGTAGGACAATAATTAGACATTATTTGAAGGCCAAGACAGATTTTTTTTTTATAGCGCTCTTCAACAAATATAGAAGGACTCCGCCCGGAAAGGACATCTACGTTCACAGATGTTAGGCCGCCGGCCATTTTGTGCAACCACCTCCACACTCTATGGTTGCACAAAACAAGCCAGCTGGCCTCAAAGCAGTTTAATCAATACCAACATGTAGATCAGTTTCACTGATACCAGGTAACTCCTACAGCAGGGCTGCAGCCCTGAGTCCAGCAGGGACCCTTCGATTTCTCTGAAGCTCGCGACATGTTTCGCAAAACAGCCGGCACAAATCAATCTCAGGTTAGCTTTAAACGCTCCTGAATCCGCGCCGATCCGGAATCAAAGTCTCTGTACGTCAGATAGCTTTGTGTAAAGGTTTCATCGCAGTTATGCTTCAAGGTTGCCGTTCACTCGGGTCCCTAAAGGGGTTTTATGCTACACCAAAAGCTTATTCCTGTGAATGTTGGTCTCAGCCTCCTTTTCTTCCTCCATCCGCTAGGAATGTGGATCTTTCAGGACTCCAGCATTCAAGTTGATCCGATTCAGAAGGATATGATGACAACAAGTAATGGATAATTAATTGATGGAAAAGAGCGTTCAGCTTAGTTGCTTACCTATCCGAGTTTTTTTGTTTGTTTTTCAGGGTTAGAGTTCAGCGTTTTCTGTCCTCTGTTTTTAATATATTTGGTCACAACAGATTTAACCCACAGGTGAGACACAGGATGAATGGTAAGCAACAGCGGGACCGGATGGAGAGAGACGGGAACAGTTTATGAGACGTTAGAGGTTGTGAAGATTCACGCAGATTGGGCCCCATACGTTCAATTTTCAAAAGACAGTATCCTCTACCCGCGTCGGCCTTTGTTCCTCCTTCACTTTGACACAAACTTATTCAAACGCGTCTGATTAATTATTTACCATGGCAATGAAATGCCAAAGCCTGGTGAAGCGCCCACCCAGGAGAGGAAAGGTCACTCTCATCCTGCGTGTAGATACACGATCCTTCATACACAACAGACAGACAGAAAATACAACTTTATCCTGCTTCAGGCAAACCCAGTGTGACCAAGCATCAACTGATCACGTGAAATCTTTGGGAAGAATTTTTTTTGTATTGTTATTTAACAGGCGATGGATAACGCTCCCCGGTTATTAGTCTGAACAAAGAGCCGTAACCTCCTCCTGATGACGTCTCGTCTCCATTTGTGGCCCCGCACCGTTTGCTTCCAAGAATGTGTAGCCGATTAATATTTAACCGCTTTGTTAATGTGTCTCCACAGCAACACAGCACATCTGGCCAAATGGGGTGCCAATGCTGCCGGATGATAAAAAGGTGAGAGAACTATTTGTCTTTTTTTTATAGTTTAACTTTTATTTGTTCTCCGAGAACTGTTTATATTTACCAGATGTTAAAAAGAATCTCAATAGCTTTTTATTGTTACCCATGCAAAAGAATTAGGCAACAAGAGGCCATTCCATCGAATATCTAAACATGATGATATATAACGTATGAAACTCTACGTTCTTATCATAAACTTTAATCACATACTATTGATGACTATAACATGAATGGCTAAAATCCAGACATAATGAAAAATCTGCGCTTAAAACTCTTATTCCGCCTATTTTAGTAGTTCAGACACCAAATGTACCTTAATACACATTAATATTTACAGCAGAAGCTCAAAGCTCTTCCTTATCTCTGCCATTCATCCAATCGGTGCTAAGGGAAATGAATGTCTCTCCTGGATTGGCTATTTCGTAAAGCCAGCTAAAAGTGTGTCAGGTAGCGTCCTGTCTAGTTATAAAGAATGAGTTTATTTAAATAGCGCCAATTTACAGCAGATGTCGTCTCAAGGGACTTTACAAGAAAATCTATTAAAATCATAGATACATCGTTACAAATCAGTTTGAAAAAGTTTCCAAGTTAAAGAACTCCAGCAGATTGCATCGAGTCATTGACTTGCAGCATTCACTCCACTGGAATCAGCAGACCAAAACAATGGCTTGTGTTGTCATTGACTTTACAGCAATCCCTCATACTGAGCATGCATGTAGCGACAGTGGAGAGGAAAAACTCCCCTTGAACAGTAAGAAACCTCCAGCAGAACCTGGCGCAGTCCAAGCAGCCATCTGCCACGACCAACTGGGGGTTTGAAGGGACAGAAAACTAAAATAGATGCAGCGGATACTGAAAAAAAAAAAGAGTTTTTAGCAGCAGTTGTAGTGCTTCACTGGAAGCTTGTCAGCCCATATTCTCATCCAAGTAGCTGTCTCAGCTAACAGAACGCCTGACCAGGTGTGGTTACTATGGAGAGAAGAACACTAAGAGAAAACAAAAGGTTGAAATAATGGTAGCAAAAGCAGATTAGACAAAGCTTCTAATGGATATGATGATCTCAGAGAAAAATCTAGAAATTTGAAAAAAAAAACTATCCATAAACAACATTAAAAGGTAACTGTTAGTTTGTTATGGAACCACATTTCCCATTTTTGGATAAGGATAAGTTTGCAACTCCAAAATCATTTTATTTAATTTTTATCTAGATTTTAGCCATGGTCATTTTTCCCACTCCGTTATCGGTTGCTTGTTCTGCAGCTTTAGTCATATGACACGTGACTTATGTAAGCATGGATATACTGATGGTATATTAAATGTCCCCTAATGTTTCCCATGTCCTGTGTTAGATGGTTTTTGTACTTTTTTCTGTTGTTGTCATATTTTAAAGTACAGCCTGTTCAATATTCCGGCCCCCTATTAGCTACAAATCAATATATTCATCTTATAAATGAAGACAGACGGGTTGAATTTTGATATCCATAAATAATATCCATGTAATTCAGTGTTTCACAATGTGTGGATTTAATCTTTTTTTAATGTATTTAAGAATTCAGTCTCGCCACACTTTCTTTCTGAATTTGATCTACGGTGATGACAGAAGCCCAGGGAAGACGCTGCTCGAGTTTAGCTGAAGCAACAAAAGGAAAACGTTTTTTCTCTTCCGCTGTGAGCAGCAATTCGCTGACTGAGGGTTGGGTCGGGTAAAAATTCTCTAATAACCACATGACTACAGCGGTGAGACTCCTTGGGAACAATAACCAGCTGTATGTGAACACAGTGGCACAAATGTTAGAGTCCATACAGTTAATTTGTGTCTTAAGATGTCTTAACTCTATGTCCCGGATCCTCTGATCATCTCACTGTTAGCTTCCTCCTTGGTGTCATTTTCAATGTCCTGCTCGGCCGCATAGGGATTTCTTGTCTTCTCCCCATCGTAGACAGAGAAAGGTCCAGTTATAATGCGTCCTCGCGCGGACTCCTAGTGCAAACCCTGAGTCGATGGTCAATATCCAGAACCTTGGTTACTGTATTTCTCTCCAGGACTGTCTGCTCATTAAAACACGCACAATACGTCGTCGTTGTCAGGGCCTGACAATGCCGAGCAGGGCCAGGAAACGACTTCCTGATTGGAGTTTAATGAAGTGGGCTTGATGTGGGTCGCATACCAGGAAGGTAGAACCCCGTACCCACCCCACCCCCCACCCCCCATACACGCACACACCCATCTCTACCTTCCTTCATACTTTTTCTCAGGTCTCACACAGATGTGAATACTTGTGACACAAACGCATACCTCCATAATTGTGCGGAGCGTCACGTTTCCGAGATTAGCGGTTTTGGGGTAGCATGTCAGAAACAACGACCGACTGAAAAACTGAGCAGCTTTCATAAACGAGGAATTAAAGAGCGGCAAAGCTCTGACTTTCCTTATATGTTTCCTTGGATTTGCCGGCCGTTAAAGCTGCGTGCCTCCTGTAGGAAACATCCAGGATTTACGTCACGGCGTTACAATCACCATGTCTTGTCTCTTAAATGTTTTTTGACTTACAACTGCAAACCTTGATGCACTTTTGGGGGATTATATTATAATTTGGCAACACAAAGTAAGGTAACATCTTGAATTGGTCAACTAGTTGCTGTGTTTATGTGTTGAAACAAAAGTGGTTCTAGTTTGCATGTCAGCTAGCAATAGCGGCTAGTTATATTAGTTTCTCAAGCTACATTTCATTCAGATTATTTTAGAGTTTTCTGCAAATAAGTGGGGAGTCTGCTGTAAACTAGGTGAACAACAACCATACTATTAGGGTAAGCAAAAAGTCTCAATTAGTCCATGTCATCTTCACAATGTGACACTGTGACAACTGGAATTCCATCAGCTTTAGAAGAAAAAAATAGGAAGACAGCAGAAACATCCACTTTAAAATCTCTTCCTCCATCGCAGATTTGCATCTGTACTCCTGACATCACCTCTATTTGCATGGGAGAAGAGGAGCCAGTCCTCCAATATGTTCCATGTATAAAACGAAACACTTCACCTCTCTTTTCTTCCTATCCGCAACACCGGGAGGCAACAACAGAAATTCACGACCACGGGCCCGTGTGTTTGTTTGGCTCCGCGAAAATTGCCTCAAGATGAACGGGATGGACACCTGTTGTTGATGAAAATACAGTTTCGTCCTCCTGCCAAGTGTTTTCGTCCACCTTGAAATATTGTCGGACGTTCTGCTTTTCTTAGCTAAACACAAAGAGAGCCTCTCACCTCTCTGAAAACCTGCTTCAGATTTCACCTTCGGCGCCTGTGAAAGGAAAAACAATTCATTTTCTCAGCTTTCTGCTGTGATATGATGGGTGGGGGAAAAAAAGATGCAGGGGTTGGTAAGAGGTGCTTAAGTCAGAAGGAGAGGCTGTGTGTGGGCGGCTGGAGGAGGATAAAGAAACCCAAATCAGTCGATGCATCTGAATACGATTGCCTCACCTCACCACCGGCGTAAAGTTTCAGCAGTTACTCTAAAGGAGACTTCGAGATGTGAAGGATGAGGACAGGAGGAGACGGAAGCAGCTCGGCTGGAGTCAGGAACACGGAGATGCCAAGGAGAAAACAAATTAAAAGAATGCCGTGAAAACAAGAAGAGTGGCCGGCATCTGACAGGGAGGCCTCCCTGCTCATAGTGTGAACTAGGTTATCTGTTGTACTGTCCTGTAAAAGAGAAATGGGAATAAACATCGAGCCTCTGCAAAGAACTAAACAAGTCACTATTGCTCTTACAGACATCAACAATCATACATTTTTACGTTGGGGCTCCTTTTATTCTCAAAATATAGAAAAGCAATATATGGCAAATAGGTTGTCATTGTAATGTCAGTATGGCCTGTTGGGATCAAAATATTTCTTGGCCGATATATATTCCAACAACAATGATATTCCCTCAAAGGTATAGACACACAGGCATGTAAGAGTGTTGATATTGTCGTTGCAATATTTACTAATATTATGCAGCTCTGATAAAAGAAAAAAGTAATAATTTCAATACTGAAAAAGAAAAATCAGGTCAATTGTCAAAAGGATTTTGGAAGATTCGGCATTGCATCCACTGCATTTCAAGTCCTCTGGTGGTAATTCCAGTATCTCTTCATATCACAACATGCATCGCAAGAGTAGAACAAAAAAAAACATCAGGCAACTCTTTTGTTAAGCCTTGTAAATACGTCCATCTATAATCCATCAATTCATTCATCCAACAAGTATCCGTCCATCCACAAACCATAC
This sequence comes from Orestias chungarensis, assembly GCA_032876305.1. Classification (NCBI taxonomy): domain Eukaryota; kingdom Metazoa; phylum Chordata; class Actinopteri; order Cyprinodontiformes; family Cyprinodontidae; genus Orestias; species Orestias chungarensis. The sequence goes on along the minus strand of JAVLVB010000236.1, from coordinate 1,092,565 downwards.
ATTGATCCATAAACCATCCAATAAGGATTCTTCCTTATTGGATGGTTATACAACCATCATAAATTATAAATCCAATCATTATCCATCTTTTCATCCAACCATAAATTTATCCATCCAACAAGTGTTGGTTTAACCATTATTTATCCATCCAAACAATGTTTATATCATATTTATTTTCCTTTCAGCAAGTATTCATCCAACCGCACTGTATCCAATCGTTTTTATATAAATGATTGAAGTTGGGGTCTTCCTCCTCATTGTGTGAATCTCTGTTTTTCTGAAGCCCCACTAGCTTCACCCTATTACATCTCTGTGTCTGTGTCTTCCTCCCAGCTACATCTACGACCCCTCGACGGCGGTGGACGTGCGGAAAACCGACTCAGCTGGCAGCTCCCTCTACCAGGGCCAGCAGCACGCAGGCGCAAACCGGGGCCTTGACCGACAGGGCGGCCACGACAACCAGAAGCAGGGCTTCCACAACGTGGGCTACAGCAAGTCCAACGACAGCACCCTCAAACTAGAGTTTGACAACAACCAGGTCAACCACCGGCTGCACTCGGCGCTGTCACTCGCCAGTGAGCTTCACCAGCAGGCGAGCGCGCCTCCCTCAGACGGGGGCCTCTACATCATTCAGCCGGAGGCCGTTGGGCCGCGATGGATGGACTTAGACCCAAGCCAGGTGCCTATTTACCCCAACGTACAGACGTATGAGAGCCACAGAGGCTACGGAGACGGGGAGCACGCAGACATTAGGAATGGGTGGGAGGGTGTCACAACCTGCGGCATCTTAGGCAAGAGCCTGTCGGTGGACGAGATCGACGAGGGCGTAGGGGGTACGCCGGAGCACCTCTGGGACACGGGAGACGAGGGCAGTGTCTTGTCCGTGGACATCCACACCAGCACCACCAGCTTGTCGTCAGGCGGCACGAGGGAAGAACTGGAGCTGACAAAGACTCGGAACTTGTCCACCGAGGAGAGCGGGATCTCCGTTACGAAGAGTGAGGAGGAGGAGGAGGAGGAGGAGGAGGAGGAGGAGGAGGAGGAGGAGGAAGGGAAGGACGAGCTGGAGGTACAGAGCGTCACGGACTCCATGGTGGCGGAGGCTCTTGCTGCTCTGGAGGCCGCCACCGCCGGGGAGGACTCAGAGTAAAGGAACCAACCAAAAACTGATCAGAGGGAAGCCCCCAGAGCTGCTGGATGGAGCGATCAGAACCGCCGCAAAACTTGCCAACGTTTCCGATCAACGACGGACTCATAAACAAATGAAGGAAAGCTGTGCTTGCTGGGTAACGGCTTTGTGTTGAAGGTGCGGACGAAGCGTTACCTCCGCCCTGCGAAGAAGGCTTCATTTTTAAAGCTGCGACTAAACAAACTCCAGGGTCCGGACTGAACTCCGCCTGCAGCCGGACCGCAGCGCGCCCAACACTCCACGGCCCTCACCTAAACAGGATACTTTCATTATATTACGTAACCATAGTTTCATTTACAGGAGCCAACATTTCTTTCATAAAGTCACTTTATTTAATGTGCCATGCTAACCATGCTAACAGCCACAACCCTCAGTGTATTTGATTGATATTTTGTCATAGAAAATGTAGTTAACAAAAACAATAGATATTTTTTTTATTTAAAATGAATATCACACTTGAGTTCCCAGAATACATTGCTGTAAAGTTCAGTCTGATCGGATTTTTACGTGTTTGTGCAGATCCTCAGCTGTGTTCTTACTTTGACTAGAGCATTATTGCACTTGATTTATTATTTTTTTTGTATCAAACCAAATCTATTGCAGCTTATCCTGTTTCCCATGGCAAGATTTAAAAATTATCATTAGATTATTCTTTTTTTCTCTTGAGAGACCATACGTATGACTATAAACAAATTCTAGATGTCAGGATCAAACCTGAGTTCAGAGTAAAAAAACATGGCAGAAAAGGAGGAAGTAGTTACAAATCTTGGACTATTTTGTCTTCCGATATGCTTTGCGCAACACGTCAAGAAACTAGATCCTGTAACTGAGAGAGGAGGAGAGATCGCGAAATTCCTTTTTACGAATGATTAATCCTGTTACTGTGCCGCGTTTTAATTATTTATGAAATCTTCACCTTTATGTCTCGCGTAGGAACAGGAAATATTTTTAACAGGTGGGGAAGCGCTTTTATATCCTTGCTATATTTAGGACAACACGACAAATCATAACATCAATAATTGTGCACGTAATAATTGTTTATTTTCTTGTTTTTGCCTTAATTTCTCAGTCTCTCCAACCAAGGTTAACAAGCCAAGAAAAGGTCTATTAGTCTCAGAGCACATCTCACCACACAAGAGCCATTCATCCAGTCTCCAGCTTCCTGGGTTTTCTTTCTTTTCTTTTTTTTCTTTCTTTTTTTTTCTTTTTTTTTGCTTATAAAGGTCAAGTTTTGAATTTGTAGTCTAGTCTGTGACACGAATTTAAGCTTGTGTCCCTGTAAATGAGCTAATTAAGGCTGACTGATTCCTGAAGAGATAATGTGGGTGACATGAAGGAAAGTCCCTGTTTTAATTGTTTTGCCTGCCATTGTTGCATTTGTACCGTTAAATAAATCAAACTGTAATAAAAAGCTGTGTAAAATAATTCATCATTGCTCTACTGAAACGATACAATAGTTAATGAGAATTTATTAGTCTGATGAAGAAAAACCCAAATATGAGTTCCTTTCAGAATAACAACAATAAACGTTAGCTATTGTCTTAAAGTGTTTTATCAGGTTTTTATCAGATTTTGCTGACTAATTAGAAAACTTAACACACTTACAGTTCTTGTATTACTATATTGTCATATATATATATATATATATATATATATATATATATATATAATAGCAAAAGTCAAACAATTGTTTCCAATCTTTATTATTAAGCTTAAAAATGTATGATGTTTTTTGGAAAAAGTTTTGAAAGTTTTCTAATTTTCAGCTAGACTCTGGTTTTTCAGTATAGCCAGCTTACTAATTAGTCTACAGTAAGGCAGGGTAGATTTGTTGTGTAGCACTATTAATGCACAGGGTAATATAAAGTTCTTGATAGATTATCTAAAAACATCACATGAAACTATAAAAACATTAGACAGTTAGGTTTAACTGAATAAGGTGGCAAAAAATATTAATTATGTAGTAATATTTGGCCTTTTATGCTTAAAATGCAAGAAATGTGATGATGCCCAAGATCAAAATTCAGTTCAAAAATACATCCTTGATCCTAAAGAGGAATTCGATGTTGTCATAAGTATTATTAAGTATTTTTCTTTTGTCCTTTTTTACAGCAGTTTCTGTATGTTTCAGGTTTAAACGGAGCCAAATTATAGAAACTAAATACTTCTAATACATCTTCTTTTTTTGATTTTTTACTTTTTGTCTTAAAATTCCAGTTCTGTAACTACTGGGAATTGCAGATTAAATTACACAGAAACTGCATCAATAATTTTATCACTTTTTTTATGTATTTTAATTTTTTTAGACTTGAGTTCTTGAATGTAGACGGTTTGAAATCTATGATGAATTTAAAAAAAGGTAAGATAATACCTTTTATACTTAGGCTAGATGTTAATATGAGTACTTAAGTAATTGCAGCTTTCTATTTGACCGGCCCACAGTAAACAATATAGCTGCAAAAAAAAAAAAAAAAAAATCAAACAGCTGTTCATATATACAAACCCATCATCAAGACTTCTTTCATGCATTTATATTCATGTATTTTTTGTTTTTCTTGAGCAAACATTGCTAAGATTGCGCACAATAAACTGGAAGTTAGGGAAAAAAATACCCCCAGCTGATGTAGTTTATGTTCATAGAAGCTTATTAGATGTTTTTTTTTCTTGAATAACTTACGATTTCTTACATTTTTAGACACGTTTGAAGTTCTTTAGGCAAAAATACAACAAGATCTCCCGTGCAAACCTAACACAGCAAAGAAGTCACCTTAAGATTAAATTACATTTTCTTATACACATTTTGTAGCCATTCAATGATTTTTTCCCCATCTCTTGTTCTGTGTAACTAAATTGACCAGCGTGGGTGGGAGTTGCTTAAACTTTGCCGTTGCAGCAGTCAGGGCCTCAGCGGGCGTTTGTTTTTTTTCTCCCCCGTGGCCCCGCTAATGAACACCTTTGGGGCTCCGTGATACGCTGTGTGTACGCAGCCAACCGTAGCCACTTCCACAGCAGGCCTGGGATAATGAGAACGAAGAAAGGATTGAGAGATCTGCTGACTTTCGACTCGCTCACGCCGTGGCTGAAAACAGACGACAGACCAGAATAGCTCTTTTTTTCCCCCTGGGACTTATTATCTATTCATGTGACCAACCTTGCGTTTTATCTTCATCAGTCTTCGTCTTTGCACAAATTTTTTTTTAGATTATTATGTTAAAAACTACTTCAGATGCCCCTTTGTTATATCTATCTTGCAGAACATCTTCATAACATCAGCCTGTGTTATCATGTTTTGAGCCTTCATTTGTATTTTACACTCATTTTTCAAAACAACTTCCTTCTGCTTCGTACTAGTCTCGTCTATTTTGTCTTTTCTCAACCAACCAACCATTGAATCCCTAAAGATGTCTGGTTCTGCTTTGAAGCATTACAGCAAAGCCACACAAAAGCTGTCATATATCATTTTCTGTTAAACACATAATGCATTTCTATCTTTACATGTACTACGCTTTGACTTCCAGTCATTTTTTTCAATGATTTTTATAGACTAACCCTTAAAATTAAACTAAACTTGGTGTATGCCTTAGCCCTAAACCAAACCTTTACACCAAAAACAACTGTTTAGACTCCATAAGCAACACTTGGTCCATACAATAAAATATTTGTTACAAAAATGTGTTGAAGGTGGTAAAAGCTAAAACACACACCAGGAGTTCACTGCTTCAGTATCCTCACTGTTTATCCCCAGTTTTGATTCAACGTGGCTCAAAGCGACGTGTCTGCAGAGGCTGCGTTTTGTACTTTTGCATTTCTTATCATGATTTATGATAGAAACTTGTGAACACAGAGGGAGGCTGTTTAGACGTAGCACAGCTCACAAGTGTGTCAGGATCACGAGCACGAGTTTCTGAACCATAGTTTAAGACATGCTCGCTTTGAATAAGCTGACAGTATAAACACTGATATGTAATTAGTCAGAGGAAAAAGCTGTTATTTACTTCAGCATTGATATTAACAGTAATAAAACAACAATTTACTCAGAATCAACAATGTCTTTAAAGATTTGTCAGCAAAAAAACAGGAGCAAACCAATTTGAGGAAATCAGACAAAGATAACTTGAGTGTTCAGATGTACTTTTTTAAGAAGAGAAAAGCAACTTCAACCACCTGCCTTGACTTTTTTTTTTGTCATAAAATTATACATTTCAACATTTTCATACACCGAATGTCCTGTTCGTGTTCATTTTCCCAGCACCTCATTCAGATTTATGTCTGACCATTGACTAGGCCTGTTTAAAACCTTTGCCTCGCATTGTTGTTGCTGTGGTCGACCAAAGTTGGTTTAAACTTCAGGCTTTTTTTTCTGTGAAAGAGGAGAATTCATCAGTTATCAAGGGCACAAGAGAAAACAACAGTCCATCATCACTACCACCACCATGTTGGACTGGAGGTATAATGTCTGTTTACAGAAACATTGAGTTAATTTCACACCAGATGGATGCAAACCTTCCAGAAAGTTGCCCTACATTCGTACAATATTTTTCCAAATATCTTTTTGCTTTTAAAGATGTTTTTTCTTGACAGAGTGTGTGATAATCGTTTGTATTCCTTGGTTTCGAAATCTATTGCTTGTTATTGTTCCTTAGCCATGAATTCTGACTTTACCTTAGATAAAAAGTGTGGCATTGCTTAAAAGGTTTCTCTGTTATGGTTTTTAGAGTGATAGATGTCAATGATATTACTTATAAAAGAACTAGGAGAGCTAATACAAGCAACACCTTCCTTCCATGAAGCATTTTTTTTAAAAGGTCTTAATCTACCTCCTAGAATGTCTGATCATGAAAACATGCTTGTAGAATTATCTTAACTGAACCGCAACACCTGTATTTTTCATGAAAACCATCATTCCAATTGTCAAAACTCGCCTTTGACTTCACAGTAACTGTAATCAATACATAAATCAATAAAAGCCATAAACAGCCAATGAGAAAATTTCAATAACGCCACAACTGTGACAAGTTTTGCAAAATTACTATCACTAAAGTAAACCCTCTGCTGTGTTTCATCCCCTTTTTCATACATACATACATATATATATATATATATATATATATATATATATATATATATATATATATATATATATATATATATATATATATATATATATATATATATATATATATATATATA
>JAVLVB010000236.1:1072421-1086086 GCA_032876305.1 Orestias chungarensis | reverse complement strand
CTGACTCAAATGCAGCAAGAAAGCGCTCTCTCCTTCCGGGGTTGGTTTCAAGCAGGAATATTGAATATTTGTTGATGTTCCTTAGTTTACAGCCAAGTTTTTCAATGCTTCCTTTGATGAATGTTTTAATAATCCAATCCCAAAACTGGAAATGTCCCACACTGACGTGTTTTCCAGCTTCGTAGAGATTTAAGATATCCGAATTAGTTACATCCTTCCAACCTTTCAGTATTAGTTTTGACACTGGTCCCTTATGTACACATTCTTTTTGGCATCATGCAAATTTGACAATGTAATTATACATAGTACATAATGAAAGAAATGGATCAGCCACATTAAAGTACATTAAATAAACTTTTTTTTAATTTATGGTTTTAGTAATTCCAGTTTATTACTGCAAGTACTTACTTTTTTGTAGTAACACAAACTACATGGAAGGGCAATAAAATCTCCAATGAAACATGGCAACCCAAGGAGTTCACTAATGAAAAGACCCCCCCCAGATTTTCCAATTATTGAATCCTCCCAAAACAGAAAAACTATAATAAAGCATAAACATTTTTTTCTTCCAATGCAGCTCTACTATGCAGGTGCGATGGCTAAACATTGACTGAAATGTTAAAAAAGATTTATTCATTTTGAACTACTGAAAAAACAAAGCCGTGTAAGAAAAGCTGAAAATAACACGGTAATTTCAATCGACTAATAAAAACTTTAGAAAAAGAGCTCCATTTAAATCATTCTGCATGTAATGGATGTAAACTTATTGGCTCTATTTTTACCCAAAAAGAGGAGATGAATCTTTAAAAGCTGGATTACTGCATTAATGCAGCATATCACAGAGGAGAGATGTTCATGTTTTAAGGAAGTCCAGGATTTTTTTATTATTATCTCATATTCCTCTTTTATGATTAAATAAAACCTAAACCATTCAAACTTGAATGTTTGGCTACAGTCTCAAAATCAAACACGGGAGTCTAAAAGCATCAGAATTTTAAAACGAATATCCAGGATCTAGAGACAAAAAGAGCAGATTGTTTTTTCTGTAATTAAAAAAATTTTAAGCCAGGATGTAAATCTATTATATTGATGATGCATGTTGGAGAGGAGCCCGAATTAAGTAAACCATGTTTCAAACAAATCATTTATTTGACCCAACTCCATAAAAAACATCAGTAGCCACCGTGCTAGTTTGTCAAATCAGCTCCATTTACTGTTCTTTTCCATCACACATTTCAATATCGTTCATCTTTTCAGTGGCTCACATCAATGGCCTCGTTTTTCTCCAAACCAAAAAAATGAAAGTCTGTGTTGCAAAAAATCTCATCCGAGCTTATTCTGCTCTGGACCGATAATATAAGGGCAAATCAGGAGCACTTTGTGCTTCGGATTCCTTCATGTTGTTTTTATTGGCTCCATTAGGCAGCTGGTTGCAGAGTCCCCGAGGTGTGTGCGCTCCGTTAATGTGTTTGTTTTTCTCAGAGCTGTGTTGAAGTTAATGATGTCACCCTTAATTGTTGCACAGAAACACACTTGGACCTCTCAGAGGAACAGGTAGGATGGTCTACCTAAACGCTCTCCACGCTGATGACGTTTAGTTAGTGGAAAAACTTGACCCATGTTATTGTCATATTTCTTATAGACAATACCAATTTTGTGGTTTAACATTGAAGATAAAAATAGAGATAATAATAAAGATAGTGAGTGTCTGGCAAAGTGGGAAAAAAATATTTTCATCCAAAAACAATTTTTTATTTATTTATTTTAATAACGTTCAACCTTTTCAAAATTCAGAAACTTAAAACACAGGAAGCACAGATCAGTGTCCTTTCTCATATTTTAATGAAATCCTAAATGCAAAACCTGAAAAATGTTTACGGATTCAGTGAAAAATGCACTAAAACTGGGCGTTCAGTAACTGGAGACTCGATCCCATCCTTGGTAGGTGTTAAATATGCATCAGCCGGCATCATTGGAATACAAATCTCACCTTGACCTGGTTCGCTGTGAATTCACAACAACGTCCTACGAAGGTTTCATCTGCAAGTAGAGAGTCGGTTCATTTTGCTCACTTTTGTGGATTGATCTGGGTATAAAGTGACAGCTAAAGTAGATTCACATCTATTTGCAGTTTGGTATTTACAGATTCTTTTTGAAACACAACTGCAAATTATTTGTGGGTTCCCTATATGGATTACATTTAAACTTTTGAAAATTAGATGCAGTTTGGGAAAGCTAAAAATGAACAAAGAGCAACGTTTGCAAAGGAGCCAATCCAGGATCACCATTTGTTCTCATGGCGCTGATTGGCTGAGTCCCCAAAAGTTTTTTCTGGTGGCTTCAGAGGAGTAAGGATGTAGGCGTAGCAGAGCCGGGGGGTTGAAACGTCATCTTCATTTAGCGAAAAACTTAAGATGGAAGAGTCGATTTCATAATGGCATTGGCCTCTTTTTCTTTTTCCGTGGTTTTTCTGTGCATCTTTGTATATCTCTCTTGACATGATCTGCTTAGTAGGAAGAAGCGATTGGATTTTTCTTATCTTCATGATGTGACAGGAAGATATTTAATAACTTCTAACTCAGTACAAGCTGTCTTAATATTGCACTGCTGTTTGCAGCGCAGATTGGTCTGGGTCTGTCTGCAAACTGGTATACGATATTTACTTTCCCCTAAAGACTTCCTCTCTCCTCACAGAGTCGCGTTCAACCTTTCTCTGTGTCCTCTCCTCGCTGGACATGTCTGCCACACTCTGATAAGGAAGGATCAGAGATAAAGTGAACAGATCATTTAATCTACATCCTGGTGTGAAACATGATAGAACAGTCAAAATTTGCCTCTCGTATTATTGTAGAAGGTGCCTTTATTTCAGTTATGCATATATGGTTTTTATCCATTTATACAACGATTTCTGGAATGCAGAAAGTCAAATACTATGTGGGACCGATTTAACAAGATAAGCATCCAAAGAGAAGATAACGTACTCACTTCTACACCTAGTAATATCATTTAAATTTTTAAGCGGCCATATTGGATTTTTCCTCCAAAATCTAACTGAAAGATACAGCTGGCAATTTAAAATTAAAGTCATGATTAAATATTGATTGTAACAGAGTGTTTGTTTACAGCCTATGAGAGATTTTTTTATGATAAAGATTATTCTGAAAATGTGGCTTACAGTCCTTTTTTTGTTGTTGTTGTTGTTGTTACAACTTCTCCATTTTAACAGTTTTTAATCTCACCCCTCTCCATTAACATTCATGTAATTGCTCACTGTTCAGATCCCAAAAAAGAGCTTTTCTGGTTGGAACGGAACCAACATCTTCAGATCCTGGCTAATGATTCACTGTAGTTAAAGATTAGACCCTCTCTCTGAAAACTGTATAAGCGTTTTTCCCCATAAAAGGTTATTCCATGTAATGTTTGCTGTTTCAACATTCGGGGTGAAAGATAATGTTACTGGTTGAAACAGCGAGTGCCGTCGTCTCGTAGAACGACAGGAAGAGAGTTTTGGTTGAGGTTAAATCGCGGCGTTCGAGTCGCTGCCTTTCGGGGCTCAGACCTAACTCGGTGTCCTGAACTGAGATATGAGAGAAACCCCCTTTTAGTCAGATAGGGTCACGAGACATTAGGGAGAACAAACTATGAACGTCCAGATTAATAAGTAGAAATGTAATAGTGTACTAGGAATAAAAAAACAAGAGGGCAATCAAAGAATAAATTGTTGGACATAAGTAAGTATGTGAGTGGATGGATGCGAGGCAATCTGCGTGGCATCGCCATGGGAACCAGTGGCCTGAATAATTCAGCGCCTAGGATAAATGTACAGCACACGAAGAAGATGGACCGGTGCTGCACCTGTTAAACTTCCATACGCGGCCTAAAGCAGGGATTCGCAGGCCTCACCCAGAAGAGTTGGACGGCGTGTACGTCCCAGAATTAGCTAAAAGTAAACACCACGCATGCATCAGGAGTCAATATTTGCAAGTGCCTTCCCTGCTGCCGCCCCCCCACCCGTCATCCAGCAGCTTTCCGACAGCCTCGACACCCGGCGGCCATCTTAGTGTGCTTTTCTCTGTGGCCCAGGGTGTGGAGGCGTGACCTTCCGTGACCTTTTCTGTTTTTTTCTCCACTTGAAAGCAAATCCCACATTGCCAACCTTGAAAGTCAATCCTCCCCGTCCTCCACGTTCTGGGAGCTGTTGGCTGTCTTGTTAATAATTTAGTCAAATAACGACCCGAATTAAGAGATTTTACCCCCTCGCTGTATTTATCCTTCCATCTTAAAGCCGCCACGTACTTTTCCGAGAACACGGTTCTCATCGCGGTGGGCGAGCGAAAAAAACCAACTAAACACAAGCCTCTGAAGGTCAACGGACACGAAATAAAAAGAAAAAAAAAAGAAAAAGAAAAGAAGTCAAGGCTTGTTAATCCTCAGTCCTGTGCTCCAAACACATCTCGTCTCTATTATCTGGAAATAACATGGTCGAGAGCTGAAGGTCGGCATACTCGAGATGAGTAAGACAAATCATCTTTTCATTAGAGAGCGAAGGAGAGGGATAGAAAGCCCCTCAGAGGGCGGAGAAAGTGTACGGGGAAATGAGACAGAATGGAAAATGAAGATGGATGTCTCCATCAGAGGAGAGAGAGAGAAAGGCGGCCTCCAGGTGAACGGACACAAATCCTTAATAACGCCGTTTCTCTGCAGTATTTCTTTATTTTAGGAAAGTTTTTGATTTTGATTTTACATTGATGAAGCCATCTTGAATGTGTTTTTAAAAAAATGAGGCGAGGCGAAGCGAAGTGACATTTACAGAGAGGAACATGCAATAAAACGACGTTAGTCTGAGTCACGGCTCAATTCTTCAACCGCGACTCAGACGGCTTCTTTTAACAGACAAAAGGTAGAAAACTTCTGATTTTAACCCTAATGGACCATAAATGGGTCTTCTTTGGTGACTAATGATCACGTCTAAACAAACCTGACGGAACATCACATCCACTCATGAAATGAATGTCAATGGATTTTAAAGATTTGTTCGAAAAGTTCCTCTTTTTTTTTTCTGCACAGGTTGGAGCGACAAAAAATAATGAATAATTGAACGACTGTTAGAAACAAGAACCGCTTTAGGTTATTTTGAGTTTGCTCCAAAGCGCAGAAACCCAAATTTAGACGTAGTGGGATTGAACTGGTGAGTCTCAACATTTAGATCCAAAAAGGCCACCGTTATGCAGACTGTACTAAAGTTTGCAGTTATTAACCGTTAGCTCTGTAGTCTGTATCTGGTTCAGCAAGCGGTAAGCAATATCTTTATGTTTGAACTGATCAAACAGGCAGAATCATAACGGCTCCTTTAACAAATGTTTAGCAAATCTCAGTCGTCGTTTGCAGCTCTAAACAACAAACTAATCGAATGCAGTATTGATAAATACAAACTCAGGAAGTTGCAGAGAAACTTTTTTTTTGTTGCCAATAATCTTGGCTAAATATTGGCCAAACTACTGTATCCAGAATATGGATGAAAAAAAGTCATCTGCTTCCAACTTTTTAACAGAAACCTAATCTTCAGTTTAAACATTTCTAGCAAAGATGAACGAAACATAATATAAAATAAATACAGACTGGTTTCTGACCACTCAACAGCATCTGTAAAACAGTCATGTTGCTGTTTTATTGGATCTTCCTGCTGCATCAGTTCCTTATAAAACAGACCGACTGACAAAGAAAAGTAAGATTGTCCAGAGTTTTCTGGAAACTCCACCTGTGAGATTTAATCTCAGTAAAATAGCTCTGTTCTGTTCGAAGGAGGGCACAAATGAATGAAGGAACGAACGCTGTGGAGGATTAAGATCATATGAATGGTTTGCTGACATTTACCTTAAATTTACTCTTAACCCATACATCTTCCTTTGAATAGAGAGCGGCCAACTCTACATGTTAGATGTATCCAGTCCAAAACCGCCTTAGGCCCAACTATGATGTTTCTGTTCCTCAGCTGTTGAATTTCAGAATCAGAATCAGAATCAGTCCAAGTATGCTCACACATACAAGGAATTTGTTTTTGGTTACATAGATGCTTGCAGTGCACGAAAAATACAGTAAAGGCACAAACTGTATTTGAGGCTGATAAAATGTCTTTTGTAGTTTAGTAGACTTGTCACACCATGATGCTGCCACCGACATGCATCCTTCGTGTTGGCTTTTTTTTTTTTTTAATCAGTCAAAAATATGGACACATTTCACTTATTGCTTCTGTCTTTCTGGATTCATACCAACCGTAAACAAAAAGCTATGTAATTGTTAATCAGGCGCTATAATTTTAATCGTTAAACAGCTGTGGATTGCTTAAATGTTAAAATGTTACATGTAGTTTTGAAATTACTTCAGGATTCTTACGCTCAGCTGGAGGTTTGGTAAAACTTTCTAGATTAAATAACCTTATTTGCCTAACATTCAAATTCTGGGTAGTTTAAAACTTTTTGGTTTAAAGCAAAACTCTTTTGGGCTCCCTGTATCTGTTCTTATGTAGAACCTCACCAACAAAAAACCCTAAAATATATTGTCTAATTATCTTTTCCAGAAGGAATAAGACTTCAGACATCCTTTCACTTTAGCTTCTTCCTAAATTGGCCTTCAGCTGATTGAGGATCAAACATAACAGTCAGCAACCTTTAAAAACAAAATTGGTTAAATTACAATAAGGGAATAAGTTTTTTTTTTTTTTTTTTTGTTTCCAAGAAAAACAATTAAGGCAAGAATTTTTTTATAACCTTTGAATATAAAAACAATTTACTCAATTTTTGGATGTGGTCTAAGGAGCGTCTGCAGAAACCTGATCTATCAGTTTAGGAGCACTTACAGCGCTGATCTCTGGTTTCACTCAAAGCTCTTTATTGAGGTAATACACTTAAAAAACACAAAAACAATTTAATTTAGCAAACAAACAGGAGAAACGCGACGGTGAAAGATGTTAAAAAGCGACGAGTTCATATAACACCATGACAGGAGATAACTTTTCCCCAGCGGCGCCGATGCGGTCGCGTCCCTGGTCCGACTGCAGCAGGAAGTTGCAGCTTCCTGTTTGAGAACGCCAACTCGGGCTGATTTTATAATTTAGATTTATACAAACACACAAAAATATTATATTTTATAATTACACATATAAAAAAAACATATATATATATACATATATATATATATATATATGTATCCACCACGGACAACTTGGGTGTGTTGCCTAAAAAAAAAAAAAAGACTAGTTACTGAGAAAGCACGGGTTTGAACTCAGATCGTGGCAACAGCAGCCATCCCGCCTTTGAGCAAGGCACTTCTGTGGGGGGGGGGGATGAGAAGCGAGCACGCGTTGTTCGTCTTCTGTTTGTAGAAACAACCTCGGCCATCAGGTCTACAGCAGAGCGACGACACGATTAGACTCCTCTCTGATCCGTTTGTCCGACCCGACACGTCACATTAAGAAAATATATGAAGTGTCCAGATGTTGGTTTCGCTCTCCAGGTAGAAAACTGGGAGGGAAAAAGGAGAAAAAAGTCATTAGAAATTAAAAGATTGAAAAGAAAAAGGGCTTTAATGAAAACAAGATGACTTACCTGGACTTCTATCGCTTCTCTTTGTCTGGGTTTTCTGTCTCTTCCTGTCAGAAACAAACAAAAGAGAGATTTTCCTCTCAGTGCGCTGGTTTAAAATATGATCTTGGGAATTTGTTTTCACTCCTTCTTCAGCATCATCATGACAAAGCTGAAAGTCAACATCTGAGCTTACAATGAGAAACGGAGCAAACACGGATGTTTCCCCTCAGTCTAAAACAAATTTGGTTAGGATGTTAATTCGGTCCAACGGACCTGAACAGCGTTGTTCTACGCTCTGAGAACGAGCCTCTCGGATTAGAAAAGCGGTCTCGGGTTAAAGCAAACGACAAAAACAAACAGTAAAGTCCTGCTAAACTGCTCTAGTTCGTTTGCAAACATCAGTTTTCCTTCACTCTTCCTTCTTACGAATTCATGTTTTGAGTACAAAACGTTTAAAAAAGGTACCAATAGAGAGACGTTTATGATGGGATTATCATGGATCTTTATTGTAGCGAGTCTTAAACAGACAGGCCTTTACATTCTAAACCAGGAAGCCGAGGACTCGTATGAAACCAACCTGCTGGGATTCTGACGGCATCCTGCTGCGGCGGGCCGTCTCTTTTGGCGTTGACGGGACGCTGCCGTTAGGGTCCGATATCAACAGAGTGCGTCGATCTTTCGCCGGTTTTTCGCACTTTGTCACACGGAACCTAAAGAAGAACAAGAAGAAAACGAGGACGTGGTTGGCAGACATTTGTGGCCTGAGTGAAACCCAGCTGCTCCTCTTAAGGGTGAATAAGCTCTATGCTGACAAGCTGCACCATGTATGATCTTCCAACTCTTGGAAAATCAACTCTCAAAACAACAACAACACAGTGGTGGCAGCAACATGCTGTGGGGACAGTTTTCCTCAGCAGCGAGAGAAAAGCTGGTCATGGTTGATAAATGGAGAGACGGAGAGACATACATGGGATTGTTTCAGCAGGGAAAAAAACAGCCAAGACCCAAGGATTTGGACTTTAAACCTTAAAAACCTTTAAACAGTTTTAGATATTTTTGTCTTAAATGTTACGTCAGACAAGCGTCACCAAGTGTTAAAGACTCAAGTTGCTTGCCTACCGGCCCACGGAGAGGACTGTGACCTCGTGACTGCGTCTGTACTCGGACTTCCGCGCCGACGGTTTTCTCATCAGCGGCCACTTCTTGTGGTTGCAGCGCGTGCAGATGTTCTTGCTCTCGACCGGGCCGCCAATGGTGTGCAGGTGGCTGCAGGTGTGCTTGGCCGCTCCGGGCGGTGCCTCCGGCGACAAGGGGGTCAGCGGCGGGGTCGAGGAAGCTGGTGAGATGGGCGACGCTGGGGCGCTTTGGACAGAAAGTCGGGATTTAGTGAAACTTTCAGGTATTTCAAGCTAGAAATATAACATCACCGGACTTTAGGGAATTTATCAGAGTAAATGATGTTTGTTGGGTTTGTTTCATGGGTTTTTCTTCCTTGCCACTCGTTCATTCGTCGCAGTTTTCCTGATTTTTCCCTACGTCTGATGCTGAAAACCTGAGGGACTCTTTGTGAGCCGCTTACGTTTCCAGGTTTCCTCGCCTAGCCTGGTAAACAACCTGCATGCTGTGGAAATGCAGCTTAGGTGCTCCCAGGAAATGATGCAGATGTGCAGCGGTTTCTATGGTAATTCACATTCGAATAGCCAAGATATTGTCACTTTGGACATCTTACATTAATATGATATTTAATTGATCAATGAGCGCTGGTTCAAACACATTAGTGACAGTTAAGTCTTAAAAACGCATTAAATATAAAAATAATTTTTTATCATTTTAACGTTTTTATGTTTTATTTTGTTTCTTTGTTTATTTTACAAAAGATGCTGAAAACATTCAATAAATGGAAAACCGGTAGTCACAGGAAGCTTTGAGTGATCTCCCAAAAAAACCAACAAGTTGCTTTTAATCAGTCTTACAGAGAAAATTAAAGCTCATCCAGTCAAGCGGCGCTTCCTCTATTAAAACTGCTGAATGACACATTAATATTTCATACCTCTGCGCAATTACTGACAAGCTCCAGAGAACGAGGCCTTATTGATTCTTTTCAAAGCAGGAAAGAGAAAATAAAAACTGTATTGTGATATCTGTTTTTTTTCCTTCTTCTTTAATTTAAAACGTGTCTCTGGATTCCAGCAAGTGGAGCTGATTAAGGCCATATTTCTCATCTTTTTTTGGGTCGTTTCTGACCATGGAGAGCAGGAGTTTGTGTTGCTTTAATAATAAATCCACCAACTTCTGTGCTGATGAAAACGAGCAATGCTGAGATGCGTTTGTTGCGAATGCGGAATCATGGGAGTCGGTCGCTTCGGGTGCGCTTCTCCTTCGCGAAACGAACACAAGTAAAACAGGGCAGGAGGTAAAAGGAGACTGAACACTTAGGAGGATTTGGTTGATGTTCTGGATTACAGTTATTTGTTTCTGAGTGAGAGCTAGATCCATGCAAAAATCCAGCATTTAATCAACATTGTTAAAAACATACATTTAAACTTGATTAGCAGCGTTGTACATATGTGCTTTCCTATATGATTGCTGTTTATAGGTGGTTACACAGAGATTATTGTAAAAACGGGCAAATACTGTACCATTTATTGTAAAATCTAAACTGTAGCATCATTAAATATCTGTATTATCAGTCCAACAATAAACTACATGATAAAGATTAGAAAGAAAACTAAAAACGATCATTTTACTACTGTTCTGAGCGCACCAACGATGCAACATTTCTTACTGTCAAAGAGGGGGGGGAAAATGAACTACTTTGTTTCACTGGTGTCCTAAAGCGAAATATTTAATCATGTGCAAATAGTTTGTTGGTTGCTTTGTTTTAGTAATTAATATTTTTAATAAAAACATGGAACTTGGATGGATACATCTAAAAGAAAAAAAAAACGATAAAATGATTCTAATATAGGATTCTTCATGATCTATTTAGTTTACAGAAAATCTTGTTTAGAAGACAAAAATATAGAGAGTTATCAACACCTGTATTGTGCAAAGTGCCTAAAATTGCATACAAATGCATATATTTACACATTTTTCTTCATGCAGGTAAACAGGAAACGATGCAGACAGCTGGTGCAGCAAAAGTTAAGAAGTGAATGCGGGAAGGACGTTCGCCTGGCTGGCCACACTACAGTCCCTCTCCGGCTTCAGGTTTCCCCTCTATCCTCTCTTTTCCTCCTCTTCCAATTCTTTCTGGTTTTCTGACCGTCACCGTACACCCGCGCATCCCATAAATCAACCCCCCAACCGACGTCCCCTCTCCTCCCCTGCCCACCGTCGCTAAGTGATCTGCTGGCAGGCTGCCCAACTTGGCAGAGGGAAACAGAAAGATATGGATTGTAACAGCCAGAGAAATAGGAGGGGGGGGAACCACAGAGAGCAATTTGAATTGAAGGAAGAAAACACAACAAGGATTTGGAAATATGTGAATCAAGATATCTGGAGGGAGAACCGAAGATGGCGGAACGCACGACAGCAGCTCGGCGTAGATGAGAGTGATGAACGAGTCGGACCTCGCTAGCTAACATTCCCACCAGTTTTTCACCATAATTTAAAGAAAACATCAATCTGCTAAAGCCAAACTCCTTCAAAAGGATATGAATGGAAGATAAAAGCAGCGGAGGGCAAATTAGGGGAAATTTAGTCCCGTAATTTTATTTATGGTCCTCTACAGCCACTAACATGTCTTCTCCTAATGTGTCCGTGTTCTTATTTCTTTCGTTGTTAACATGTGCGGATATGAAAAAGATGATCATGAACGTTTTGTCCGAGTCATCTCTCCCCAATCAGTTCCCGTTCTTACAATTAAAGGGTCATCTTGTACTGACAAGCAGAAAATTTTTGATTTAAAACGTTAATGTCAAAATGACCCCAATGAGGTTTAGATCGCAGCAAGAAAAATTGCTACTTTTAAAATGATACGGAGGATCTAAAGTGAGCAAAACATAAAATTTGTATGTTCTAGTTTTGTTTTGTCCCTGCAAACAAACAATGTCCATCTATAGACCTTAAACTGTATTGAATTCATTTTTGTGTTTAGCCTATGTTAGCAAAGAAAGCTGCTATAAGCTAGCTACATCTTACTTAAGTTTTCACATTTATTTTCCCTGTAATTAATTGAAAACAATTTTTTTTTGTAACTAATAAGTACATTACCAATAAATTTAACTCCATACAATTACTGAGTTTAGTTTTACTTCTTGTCACTGGACTTCCTGATAAAACTAAGATGTCCATGTTGACATTTACATGTAAATCTATTCGTCAGACACTCGATTTTGCATTTATTTAGCAGATTTCTGCTCCTGACATCCACATTTTTGTCTGTAAATCTTTCCTTTTAGTAATCTGATTCCTATAAAACGTTAAGAAAACAAAACTTGACTTCCATGCTGGTGCAAGTTTTCCTATATGCTAACTCATCTAGCTGAGAACTGTACAAAAAAAAGAAAACTCTGCAGTATTTCCCCAAAACAAAAAGTCCTGGATAAAAAAACATTTTAGATGCCTAGTTGTTGTTTTTTCACCCCTAAAATTTCTTTTGAGATTCTCTAGAATGTGTTGTAGCACTAGAATGCCAAAGTTAAACTTATGGTCTAATTCTCAAAAGTCTAATAGAGTTCCAGTTAAATCTAGATTAGCTAGTTAAGCCTAAAGGAGATCCCATAAAATGAAAGTTTCAAGAAGTTTGTATGTCTGGCTGCTCTTTAAATTTACATAATTAGGAACACCGAGAAGCTTTAATTCTGAAAAATAATCATTTAAATAAATCAGAATCCTTTATAAAAATAAAATTAGGAAAAAACATGGCACCAAACTGTTACTTCAAACTCATTAAAGATAAAAAAATAAACAATCTGCCCCATTTGAATCAATATTTAAGTGAGCATGTCTGAAGTACTGCAGGCTGCAGACAATTAAATTAGTAAGATTTTAATGTGTCCTCTTTTTTATTGTTATTTATTCTAAGTTTTAGTCCCATAATGCACTCTGGTCATAAACACAACCCAGAACAGCTGCACGGGCAGCTTAATAGCTCCACAACACACCGATGTGGGGCCCCGCGGCATTTTGGGAATATTCTCAGGCTGCCTCGCGTCTATCTAACTCGGCCAATCTGGAAAAGAATCAAGAAAATAAATGTAGCCTGATTAGTTTGAAAGTTTCTGTGCTGCTCATAAATGTCATAATAGACTTACAAGTGTTAAAAGGAGGCCTGTAGTGCCACCTGGTGGATGAAACCATCTAAAACAAGCAATCTCAGTCTTCAGGGTACTTATTAAAAAATAAATAAAAAAAAAGCGAGGATTTTTATTAACTGGTTATTCTTACCCGTCTGACTCGATGCTGGTCTGGTGAATCATGGCGTTCAGAGCATCAGAGTTTGCTGAGGAGGAACACAGAGTCAAGTTTAAAAGGTAAACTAATTTAAAAATCTGAAAATTGCTCGTTTTATGTATTAAGTTCTGTATTAAGAGAATGAAAATACAGGAGCAGGAAATGCAGTGAGATGTAACTACTGTGCTCTGAGATAAACATTTTAATTTCTCACCATTCAAACTAAAAAATAATAAAAACTAATAAAATCAGCTGCTTACAGTAAAGAGACAATATTCAGATTTAGATTAACACACCTTAGCCCAAAGGCGCACATTTCTGCATGGAAGCAAAGAAGCACCGACAGTGAAACCATGGCTTCGTCTTTCACAATAGGAAGAGGAGATTAGGAAAACAAGATATAACTTGGTAAAGAGTTTATGAATATCTGTACTGGCGTCTCAGTCAAAGTTGCTGCCCTTCGTAACCTCCGTGAACGTCCTGAGGTCATAAAATAACCGCAAAAATGTTTCTCTTGGTCAGCGTTGTGAGGGACGGTGGAGGACAAGTCTTATTTTTGAGGATTATTTTATTCAATCACCAACTCTGTTAATCCAACATGTAAATAAACCTCAAACATGAATATTTAGGAAATCAAAATTGAGGTTTTCTTTAAAAAAAAAAAATATTTATATATATATATATA
>JAVLVB010000236.1:1058263-1072321 GCA_032876305.1 Orestias chungarensis | reverse complement strand
TATATATATATATATATATATATATATATAGATAATATATAAATATGTAATATATAATATATATTTCCCATTCTTTCACCATGAATCCCAACAATGTTGCTGAGATGCCAGATAAACCGTTGGGGTCTACATTAAATGTTTGCAGATTTGTGTAAATCTAAACAAACGTATGATCAAGTTTACCGCATTCCAAATATAGTTTTTCTAATATGAATTGAGGTAAGTACATTTTTGAATAAAGTCTAAACTTTAATACACGAACTTGTGACCCGTAGAGAAACTGGACATATGAAGTATTCACACAGTACAGCAGCTGTGGCTTTGCACGGATATGTTGGTGCAGATTTAATTTTTATATCGCTTTTATCAATTTTGCTTTCCTCTAGTCAGACTATTGTGTTTAAGTTAAACTATTCAGTAATTTAAAAATTACATGATAAGAAAAGTGATGCCTCAAACTAACTTGTTTATCAACATTTTTAAAATATCTTCTTGTATATATTAGGGAATTGAATGTGGGCACATGGATGCAGCTGAAGACGACGCACTTTGTGTGTGTCCCCTGTAGAGGGCAGCACTTGTCTTTGTCTTGGATATCTTTGCATGTCTTTAAATTTTTTAAAACTGTTCTGATCTGAATATAAACTGCATCTAATATTTTTCAGCTTCTTAGTTCCTTAAATGAATGAAAAATTTAAAAAGCAAAAAGCAAACCCAACTCACCTGGACATTCCTACACTAAGATTACAGCCGTTTCTGCAGTAAAGCTGATTCCCAGTATGTGGGCAATAATCCAGTGATTTACAGTTAAAGGACTCCCGTGCTGATGAGTCAGCCAGCGACGCCCCAATAGTCAACGTAAAACTCAGGGTCAATCACTCAAAGACGAAACAATGGCGCCTTCATGCGTCACACGTCATGTTGGTGACAGGGACGGAGCAAAGGTCAAAATTCAAAGCAAGGCGGCCTAATTTATTATTAAGTGTTTAACATGATTTAAAAGGAAAATATTCCAATGCAAAGTAAAGGGAGAACGATGAGAGGCTGAAAAGCTGACTACACTTCATGTTTTTAGTTGTTGATCATCAAAGTCAGCGTTTAACAACTGGGCTTTTAGCATCGATTTAAAAAAGGAAATAGGTGTTAGTGTCTGAAGTTTTCTGGAGGTTCGTTACAGATTAAGAGAGCATAAAACAGACTCTGGGGACGCCGAGGCGACTTGAACCAGAAGAGTCGATCTTGATGTATTTGGGTGCTAATTGATTTATAAACAAACTATTTTACAGTTTATACTCCAAGTCACAGGAAGGCAGAGTAAGGACTTAAAACATGGCCGATGTGATCAGTTCTCAGGATTTTAGTGAGGAATTGAAAAGCATCTAAAAATCACAATAATCAATTTGAGTAAAGATAAACAGAATAGATGAGTTTCTCTTAAATTTTGCATGGACATTATTCCTCTAATCTAACAAATGATCAGTTAATAAACTTTATAATTAGGCTTATGTGTCTGTGAAGGCTCAGAGCCACATAATTTATCTGAAGGCTCAGGTCTGACTTTATCAGCCAGGTTTAAGGCCTCATCAATAGATCGTAGATGGAATATCTTAAGTCATTTTCAGACTCCTTATCATTCCCGTTATTAGGTAAAAAAAAAAAACTTACGTCAGTTCTGTTTCTATGCAGGCGAAGAAGCTTCATAGTCACCTTGTGACGGGTTAAGACGTACAACAAAGGTCGGATCATGTACCAGAAGTGTCTGGCAGAGTTTGGCTTGGTTTCTTGTCAACAGCTTGCCACAAGGAACAAAACTGCTTGTATGCGAATCGTTTAATGTAAAAGGTAAAACGATAAAATAAAATGTTAAAAAGGAAAGAAACATTTCATACTACTTATTAAGCTGATCGACTAAATATGTCTGCTTTTGAAAACTGATCTAAATCTTTATTGTTCGGAATTAAAAATCAAATTGCAAAAATGAAGGATGTCCTGTCACTCTAGCAATGATCCTAAACCAAAGCTCATCTATCATCTACCTATAAACAGCACTCTCCACAAGTATTCGCATCGCTAACAAGGACTAGAATTATTATAATATTTTAAAAAGCCTTACTTAAAAATAAAATGTGGTTAAGGTTTCACTTTTGTGCTTTCACGTTTTTACTAAACTAATTATTACTTATTCTTCTAGTGCATGTTGAATTTATAATCCAGGACCTCCTTTCACTAGAACGTTAGACCCATCTCTAATCGTTCCTGGACTTGTGTTATTTCGATCGGAACCGGGACTTTACCCAAACGTGTCATAATACGTTTAAATACATTTTATCCCTATATTCCACTAGAATTGTTCCGAGTGGGAACAAATGTCCTTTGAGAAGAGTTTCCCGCTCACAGTTCTGTCTTCCTTCCTGAAAGCCCTCCTAAACAACAAGGAGCAGGAAGGACTCCAGGAACGGAAAGCAAATCCATCTCCACGCAGCTCCAATAAAAAGGTGACATTTTTCACATTTTTTGGTCAGTGGGACACACACACCTTTGTTTTTCATGATGTAGTGAACGATCTGTCCGACCGTGTCGTTGTTCTCGCTCATGGTCTCGTTCAGCTCTGCCAGGACACAGAGGAAAGAGAAAAAAAAGAAGAAAAAAGATTTGTGTCAGTAAGCATCTTATTATAATCACAAACTAGACAATAAATATACGTAATGGTTCAACGGAGGAGAGATTAAAGGTTTACAAATAAATTCTGATTTAAAAGCATCCCTTGTCATAGTTTTTATCGATTTTTGTTAATCACCATATGCCGGTTTCTGGTGTTACACTAAGGCCTTTGTTTCAAATCAACACAACTATTTTGTTATAATGTTTCTATATTTTCAATAAGATTTCAGAAAAATCTTATTGTCATACTTGTGTTACAATAAACATAACGGATTACCGTAACATCCGTTAAACTGGTTCTTAAACACAAAGCACAAAAAAAGCAAAATGACGAGGAAATCCTTCACAGGAAAAAAAAAGATAAAAAAACAAAAAAAATAACCTCCGTGAACAGAAGGAAGTCACGGCTTGAATGCTTTGATCAGATGTCGAGAATCAACATGGGAAACATTTCGTTCGGCTCTCTTGAACTTCCTTCGAAAAGGTGCTCGATTGTTCATCGGATATATGTTAAATATAGAAAACAACATGGAGTAGGAGAGTCCCTGAATCAACAGCAAGAATTATTGGGTCAGTTTCATTCATTGTGAAATCCAGTCTGCCTTTACTTGCGGTAAGAACGGGAGGGTTAATGGTGGCAGCAGGAAGTGTTTGCTGGCTGAATAAACTTGTTGTTGGTCAACGTTACGGAAATAAAATGTAGCTGCCGCGTTTCATCCAACTGCCTACCATACAAAGATACTCATTTGGCTTTTTGTAAAAAGTTCAAGTTCAAGTGTACTGTGGGTATTCTATAATCGGACCGTACAGATTTCCTACATTTCTGCTTTCTTGCCTAAACAAAATCTGTCCCGGGAAAATTTTCACGCTCGGTTTTGTTTTTCTGAAAGTCCCTAAACTCCCCTTATTGAAAAACCGCACAAAATAATCTAGATTTTCTAATCTGTTCCGTTAAGACGCTCTTTAAAATTTGCCTCCAGTTCACAACCTCATCTAAAATCATTCAAAACAAGGTTCAATATGAACAGGGTCCGCAGATGTCCGCCTCAAGTGGCCGAGTAGGAGTGCGCACCGTTGCGTCCTTTTAGCATTTTATTGGTACATTTCTTGTCCCGATAAGAACTCAAATGTATTGTCACAGTGATAAAGTAAGATTAGTAATGTCTGAAAAATTGTTATCTTTACAATTGATTAAATTCAGTTACTGTGGACGGTTTAGTGAAGCCCATTTCTTACTGTTTTCTTTTTTCAAGAGGACAATTTCTGTTAGAATGACTTCATCGTTATCAGTAGTGCCAAGTTGGGTTGAACAAGGTAGAGTCAGGAGACTGTTCACTGACTGGCTAAGCGAGCTCCTGCAGTAATCCGTAAAACAAACTGAGCTTTTGGAGGATTATAAAACAATGAGGGGGAAAAAGAAGAAAGCCCAACATGGCTTCCCTGTCCATTTGTTGTGACTTTATTACGTACAAATCACTTCACGCTACCCTTTGGACTCTGACGGCACCGATAATGAGGTGACGCAACCAATTTAGAGTTGCTGCTCAATTGTAATGGAAAACCACCCAAATCGGCTACAATGGAGGCAATTTGAACTGTGCTGCGAAGCACAAGCAGCATGTCTGTAAGGCAGCGGATTACAGGGCAGCTACCTGAGCAGACAGCCCAACCAATGTTATTTTTAGCTTGTTTTGCTATCGATTTTGCATTATAAAAGACATAAACTACTCA
Organism: Orestias chungarensis; assembly: GCA_032876305.1. Lineage (NCBI taxonomy): Eukaryota > Metazoa > Chordata > Actinopteri > Cyprinodontiformes > Cyprinodontidae > Orestias > Orestias chungarensis. The sequence continues at coordinate 1,067,929 of JAVLVB010000236.1, read as the reverse complement.
AAATATACCATGCAAAAAGATCATTTTTAAAAACCTACTAACTTTAAAAGTTACAGCAAAGCCAATAAATAAAATTAGGAGTTATAATTTTATGCAGAAGAAGTTTCATTTTGCTTTGTCATTCAGAATAAAGACAATGGAACATTTTCAGAACATTGGATTAAGCACTTTAATAAAAACAGGAAACTGCAATAAGTTAAATGTAATTAAAATGTAATAACTCCCTCGCCTCGTCCCATTCCTTAAAATAAATCTGATGCTTCCAAATATTTCGGTCCCTCAGTTGTGCAACATATCTTAGACCCTAATGCAGTGCAATATAAGCAGAAGACACGGTCTTTATACCATCTTTAATCCTCGTTATGTAATCAGAAGACAATGAACATATTCAGTCACCAGCGATCAGCTGATTTTCTGGATTACTCTCTTGAATGCTTCCTCTCTTATTCCAGGTATTTCCTGGTGTGACAATCTTTACCAGGAATCTGGATTGATTTTGTTTTTTTTGTTTTTTTGTTTAAATGGGGTGGGTGGAACAAAAGAAAAGGCAGCGTAACCGTGAGACAGGATCGACCCCAAGACAAAAGCTACATGTCTGTTTTAACATTTCGTGAAGAAGGTGGGGCTTCCCAACATGACTTACAGCCTCATTATGTTCCCTGCAGGAATGTTTTTTGCTTTGCATTACGAGAATGTCTTGGCCAAGATAAAAGCAGAAGAAGAAAAAAAAAACAGTGTATAGAAATAGACTTTAATAAGTACATGTCTATATCACAGATTAGGGAGAAGAACCAGCACCTGGTCTCAGCATCGTGTGAAAACTTACTTGTTTCCACCACTTGTCTCACATCTCTGATAAAAGCCTAGCTACACACAGTCTCAGTATTTGTATTTCAGTTCCTTTTTCAAGAATTACTAGAAGGAAAGAAAGAAGCGACAGTCTGTTTTTGACGGATGAACGTCTGATTAGTTTCCTTAAAAAAAAAAGACAGTGAAAAATCTGGAAATCAACACTGGTTTAGGACTCATCTCCTCTTTCACTTCAGCGAACACTCCCACAGGGAAGGTGGGAACAAGAGTGATGCAATTGCCAACCCTCTTCCTGGTTTGCACCAGACATGCCGCCTTAAAGGAACAAGACACCTTTTCATCTCCAACGTTTAGACATAAAATTCACAGCTAAAAACAATGAAAACAGAACCCACTTCAGAAGCACTTTACCAACTCCAGTGTTCATATTTCATACCAGAACTTATTATGACCTGCATGTGGAACATCTTTACTGCGTCGGCTCCAATGGTCAAGGAATGTCGTCGAGGATCGCGAGTGTGAGAGCAGGCCAAAGCATAATGAAGGCTCACTGCTGCACGCATGACCCCGATCGTTGCCAGCACATGATTGGAAACTGGGGAACCTCATACACACAAAGCCCTGACTCATAAGAAACTAGGAGAAATGAAAAAAAGAAAAAAACTGAATTGCTTTATAAGTCCAATGAAGAGTGTCCCAGTGATCTGATGGAAAATGTCTAATTTCTAATTAAACTGGAGCATAAAAAATAAATAAATAAGCAGCAGATAACAAAAGCGTTCTTGATCTGCTGTCAATGGGAGAACCCAGTAAGTTACAAGACTGGCTCATTTTTCATAAGAACTGCTGGTTAATTTTGCGTCTTGCTGTTGCTTTTTCTGCGTTTCGTTGTTCCACTACAGTGTACCATTCTTATAAAACGGAGCGGCCATACTGGGTCCAAAAGTCCATATTTCACTTCGAAGCGATTTTTCTGCCTGGAAAAGTTGCAATTTCTGAGTTCAGTTTACAAACTGAATGCATCATAAATGCGTCTGTTAAAAAAAGCTGACATTGCTTCTTTTAGTTCAACAACACCCATGTGCCTCCGACCACATGGTTGTTATAAAGACAATTATTGCAACAGACACGAAAAATAAATAAATAGAAACTCTGCTCTGTTTAAGACATAGAGATGTAGTTTGGTGTACAGCTGTTTGTGCAAACAGCATGATGGGATCTAAATATAATAATAAGACAATAAATTGTAGTAAGGTAGGAGTCTGGTAGGTGATTAAAAAACAATAAGTAAATCATCTCCTACATTAGACAAGAAATTGTCTACAACTGGAAGGAATTAACAAATGATTCAAGCAATTCACCCTTAATATATTTTTAAAAGGCTAAAGAAGTCTTTAAAAAACCTGTAATGTCACAATTGAACCTGCAACTGTATCTATGAAGGTGGGAGTCTAGAAATTTTTCTGAGGTGAAGACCAGGGATAGTGGAATAACCGTCTTTAAATCAATTTAAAAATCTAAATATAATATAACAGCGGACATGTTGGGTCAAACCAAAGCCAGCACTCCAACGGGAAGGACTTCTTAGGATATTCTACGATAGTGGTTAGCTTCAGTCGGTCAGTGGTAGTTTACGTGAAATGTGGAACCACCTGTGACAAATTCAAGCTGAAGCAGAACCGAAAAACAATGACACAAAACAGACCAAAACAGATTAAGGTAGATCCACCAAAACAGCCACAAAACGACACCTTCAAGTCATAATTAGTGGATTGTTGGCATCTGATGGCCAAGGCAAGCTTCTTTGTAAAAGCTTTCCTATAGAAACCCCCAACTTGCTGACTCCGTTTCAAATGAAAGGAATCATTTAAGTGTTTGTCCTGTGAGCCAACAATTGTGGAAGATCTTGACTCTCTCATGAAAACTTGACTTGTAACCCTTGTTGCTCTGATTCTGTCAGACTGTCATAGTCCCCCCCCCCTAGCTTCTGTACCAACTGTACCTGCTTGTCTGTTCATGTGAAGTGGGAGTGGCCAGGTGTCTGGTTTTAGCCATGAAGACGTTGTGCCAAGCTCTTGGCTACACTAAAATCTGCTTGCTCCAGAGATGTCTGAGCTGCTCTCACCTGGCATGTATTGCAGACAAAAAAAACAAAAACGTTTTTTGGTGCCTAATCTAGGCTTGGTCCAGTTTGTTTATTGCTATGTTTTGGCCGTATACTTAAAACTATAATACACATTCATCCCAATTCTCACAGACATTGTTGACAACCGTAAGTCAGTACAGTTTTATCCATATTAACTTTTAAATATAATAATTATATTTAAATATGGGTAAATTACAGCTGACGCCCTTTCTGCTAATTGCTACGAATAATTGTACAGTTGCACCATCTGTTTAAATATGGCAAGTAAAACATAAAGTAATTACAACAAAACATTAAAGAAAACAAACCAAGGGGGGAACCTTGAGGCACACCAAAATTACCAGCCACTTTTTCAGAAATTAAATCTCAGAAAATCTCAGAAATTATTACCACACAACTGATGCAAATGTCAGTGTTAAGGTGTAAAATAGTTAATGCAGTGCAACCCGTTTGCTGCACAGAGCACAATGATTCAGCAATCTGGTGAGAGTAGAGCTAATTTGCATTGCAAAGATGAATGGAGCAACAAAACCAGCAAGGCACCATTCTAGTCTTTTTGCTAAAAAGACTAAATAATTAGATCTCATAAACCAATTAGTTCTTGCACAAAAGCATAAAGTGGAACAAAAAAAAAAAAGGTAACCTTGAAGGTTAATGAGCTTTTCATACCTGGTGCCACTACCTGTCCTGTTTAATGCCAGTGACAAAGCCCTACATTTGTTCACTTTACTCAACAAAGACGGTCAGGTGAACAACCCGTCAGCAGGTTTCCTCATGTCAAACACAACATTGTAGAAATTCAATGGCCTGAAATCTATTGGGAAGCTGAAAGTAGCAAAAAATGCTCACTTATGAATGACACACACACAAAGTGGGATGAGTTAACGTGCCTGAAATAACGATGATTTCATTTAGAGGAAGTATTTACACATACATCATAGCTTTTCGATAAAAAAAATAATAAAAAAAACTTTTAAGATTTAATTATAGTTGTAATTGTTCCAAATCAAAGGCAGTGGGTGTGGCTTTCTCTAATCTAGTCAAACGAACTTGCTGTGGAGGATCGCACAGTCATGAAATGTGTTTCTTTTTTGCCGTGCACGATAACATATCCTACACCAACACTGGGATCGTATAAAAATAGAGTTCTTTATGTGCACAATACAGAAAAACCTACTAAGGAGATGTTAGGTGCTTCAATAACCCAAGATTTAAACGTAGAAAAGATTTTCTAAATCTAAACTATAAGTGCAGACGTTTTAAGGGGTAAACATCGTATGAACACAAAACTTAGAACTTGAAACAAAAAAAGAAAACAGGAATCCATAATTTAACTCATTTTACTCATTTTGGACTAAAATGCACAGGGTTCAGGCTTCTTATGATGTGTTCATGAATTTTACTTAGGATTACTGACATAGGCTTGTTTTCAATGTTTTCCTCATGAAAGAAATCAAATTAAAAAAATAAACGGTGGACTTTTCAGCCTGCCATCATCTGTCTTAGATCTTAATAAGGCCTACTAAAGTGGTTGGTTACTCAAGACGCTCAAGACAACACAATAGTTTGGTCGATATTTTCAACCTTAATGTGTTTAAGAACACACAAAGTCGGGATCTGAACCCCAGGGAGGTTTTAGAACGGCTTACGGACAATTTGGCATGCTTAAGCTTTAAATTCTGTCTGGTTTAACTAAAGAAACAGGATGGGCGCATACCTCGGAGAAATATAAGCTCATCTCTTACCTCCCACCTCGGCATCCCTGTCGCTCTCCTCAAACACCACATCATCATCCTCCTCCTCCTTTTTCTCTTGGGCCGTGGTGCAGCGGTAGCCTCTCCTCTTCAGCACGTGGCAGATCACCACCCCGGTCAGACCCACCAGGAAAAACGCCAGCACTAGCGCGAAGGCTAAGAAATTATGGCTGTTTACATTGTCGTTTTTGCCGGGATCTGTGGGGTTCGCTGTGGGAACAGGTGGTGACATGTGGGGACAAATTAGGATTATGAAAACAGAGCTAATTACAAGGAAAGCCAAGTACCTGTAAATATGAGAATTGAAATACAAGGAAGAGATTTAACCTCTAAGCTAAGATTTAGAATAAAAGATAAACCAGTTTTTTGTCTTTCGGCTCGCAGAACCTTTTTCTAAGAAGCACGCCTATCCTCTCACACCCCGTTTACATGAGGCAGGACTGCTTATACAGTCGAAACCACATGTTTGAACTCAGGATATAAAAAGAAAAAAGCTTTTCCCCTCACAGGCGGACATCAAGTCAGACAAAACGTTGTCATTTTGGTCGGTTAGGGTAAACAAAATCCTTTGCCGAATGCCACAATGAAGGTACGGATTAGATTATTATCGTTTTTATTGTTTGCATATAGTTTCTCAGTAAATGCAGAAACATTTTCGATCTGTTCCTGTGACAGTTTCTCCCTAATTAAGATCAGAGTTTTTCGATGGCTACTCAAAAGCAATAAATTGGTCTTCATTTCTTGTCTTTGCTCCAGGAAAGGATGGTCAAATATATCCGAATATTGTAGCCAATTTATTTGGACCTTTTCATGATGTTATGCAAGGAATCAACATTTCTAAAACTTGACAGTACAAATATCTTAGTTGATTTAAACTCCTAAATTATTATTTTGGCATATAGCATTACACTTTCATTGGCTTTGCAAAGGAAATCAAAAACAAAAAACGAGGAAGTTAAAGAGCAGAGTTGGAGAGTATGTGTGAAGTGGGGTTGTCACAAAATGCGTTCAGTTATAATCGGGAACATTATAACGAACCTAGGGCGCACAAACGATGGTGACGGCCGATGCCATTTACTTTTCGTGACAAGTTTTTAGAAACCAACGAAAAATTACAAGCATTCTCTGGACGTTTGTGTAGAAAAGTGAGACTTTCAGTGAGTTTTGGTGTGTGTCTGTAAGCAGCAGAGCAACAACGAGCGTCAGAAGGGGAGCAAAGATTAACTTTTTAAGTGTACCGTAATGCTTCTCAGTTATTTTTATTCAGTTTATATTAATGCAGCCATTCACCAATGGGAGGAACTACAGACAGACTTTGTGTATCACCGAGGGCTTTTCATTTTCTGGGTAGTTTGTTTAGTCTCCTAACCACCAAGAAAATTTCTTCAAACTTTCTTTTCCTCAGCAGACTATTAAGGATGAACAATCTGCTTCTAAGTCGTCGCTTTCTTCCCTTTACACTTATTTTTAAAAGCATACTCCCTGATCATAGAAATAGAAATCAACATCACTGACAAAGTTTAAAAAAGGATAAAATCATATGCTCTCTCTTTAAACTGTGTTGAGACGAACTCTTTCCTGACTTGGTACAGATGAAGTTGAACTGAAAAACCAGTTAATTATTAAAACAGAGCAGGAAGTGTTTGTAAAAATCCCCTTTAGGAGCTTGTTGTAAATAACATTTCACAAACTAGATAGTGGCAAAAGTTTTTTTGGTCGTGTTTCTTGATCATTTTAGTGATCAAAGTAGTCTAGAGCAAAGTGAAGATCTGGGGCTGACTCCTAATGCTCACGATTCATGTGAGCGAGAGCAGAACCACGCACAAGAGGGCTTTTGTCTTCATTCCTGTCCGCATCAGCGAATAGGCGGTGTAGTAAAAGTCAGAAAACATTAGACAGGGACCGGCACTCACAGTTCAGACGTGATCTGAATTGATTATTCCAGGATCCTGACTCTACCTCTAACATCCGAGACATGCCAAAGCACAACATGTACACATTATGTCGCCTGAATACACAATCACTTGACCTCTGATGAATTTGAGCTCTTCAATTGTCGTCCCAGCCTCCTGCTGAACCCGAGTGAAAACAAAGAACATTGTCTGCTCACCGGCCGCCTTATGACCAAAAGACTCTTCTTATGCTCGTGTCGAGAAATGATGAAGGGGAAACGTTAGTCGACCTTCATGTAGCCCAATAATAAAAAACAAGTTAAGCAATAAAATGGAAAACGGTTGAAAATATCAAAATATCAAACTATAAAATTAAAAATTTGGTTGGCTAAGACCAAAGCGAGGAGACAACTGAGATACATCAGGGTGGCAGGTAGAGATTTACAGAGGATAAAACCAGGATTAAATAGCAATATCGTGCTAGTTTAAATTAATGGGTTTGCAACTTTGCGACTTACTTTGGTATTAATGGGTATTATGAGTAATTTGCGACTCATTTTCCCAGAATCAAGTGTAACGTCCACCAACAGCTCAGACTGGTCAAGAAGTCTCCTTTATACCAGGAACTAAAACACAATTAAATTAAACCGTTTTGTTTTCTTACAGTTTTCTTGTTAGTTTGTTTTTATATAGTTAAATCAAAAAATTGGTCAAAAAATTTCAATGTGACACATTTCCTGGTATTAGATTAGGAATTAGATGTCAGAGGTGCACAAGTCTGCAATGTTGTTCCCCTGGTTCCGTTTCCAGGAGCTGTGTGTGAATTTACTGAAGCCCAAAGGCTTTTCAATAAAACAGCTTTACTCGTATGATGGTGGAGGACCATACCGAAGCGATTTTCTCCAAAGATGCACAAGAGCCAAGTTTTACCGAGCGCAAAGGATAAAAAGAAATTCACTTTTTTTCCAAAGATCAGCCTGTTTGAACGATGTAAGAAATATGGAAGAGACTCGAAACCCTCGGACTTCCTCCAGCCGATGTCAGCAGAAAAGCTACTGACAGAAACCATGTTTCATGAGACCTACTAGAGAACATTACACTTGGTCCAACTTGTAGAGTAGGTTTATAGCCGTCTACACCTAGCAATCAGAGATTACCTAAAAAAATTAATAATAAAATAATAAAACGGAGACACAAAGACAATTACCTCTGTGCTGTGTTTAGCAATATGTGACTCAAGTTGCTGCCTTGAACATCCCGTCAGCAGACGACTCAGATCGCAAACTTTTTTTCAAACACAAACTTCAATGATTTTGTTTACTTATGATTTATTTAATGTGATAGGCCAACACAAATGTTTAGTTGTAAAGTGAAGGAGGGGGGGGGGGCTGTTTTTACATTTTTTAGCACACGTTTTGTAAAAAGAAAACAGACAACTGATGACAGAGTGGAAGCATTATGCTGTGGGGATGCTGTTTTTCCAGCAGTGACGGTGATGCTGTTCAGAGCTGAGGGGGAAGAATAAAGGGGCTCCAAAAAGCTTCAGAAACTGGCAGTAAATCCAGACTCTTTTTTATTTGCTCATATGCTCTCTTTAAACTGTGTTGAGACGTACTCTGTCCTGACTTGGTACAGATGAAGTTGAACTGAAAAACAAATTAATTATTAAAATTAATTATTGTGGTCCTAACAGTCCTGCACTGCATGAATATTGAACAGATGATCCATTCATGTTATATGGTGGTTATATGGTAGGATTCTTAAAACCTAGCACAGGATTTAGGTCTGGACTTTGACTGTGCCAATCTAAGACATGCTTATGCTTTAATTCAAACCACGTCTTTGCAACTTTGACTGGATTTTTTACATTCTTTAGGAGCCTCTAAAAGGATTTCCTTCAGTCTTTCTTTGTACTTAGCTCATTTACTGTAACCATCCACACTCTAAGGCCAGCACTCCTAAGGGATAAAAGATACGTCCTCATGTGGTTTCCGGTGTCTCAACACATAGTAAAATGCCACAGTAACTGCAACAAAGTATGACCCGATCGCAAACATGATGCAGAACAAAAACGGCGCGGTGTAAATAATAATACCTGGTTTTCAGTCTTTTACAGGAAGTTCATCTGGGAATCTTTCTGAGCCATTCATTCTCTCTGCCGGTTTGTTTTGGTTCTTCGACAATCATAAACATATGCGTTTGTGACCAGAACCAAATCATAACGAGAAATCATGTGATTATAGCATTTTTCAGCATTGTTACGACAACATCCATATTCCTTCAACTGCTCCCTTTGTCGTCCATCATAATTATGACGCAATAATCTGTGGGACGTTTAGCAAAAGTATATTAGAACTTTAAAACAGGTTTCTTTCTGTTTCTTATGCTAAAAAAAAAAAAAAAAGTACTGAAGGAGTTTTGTGCGTTTTTTACAAGGACCAATAAATGCTGCTGAAGTCCATAAAGCAAACTGCTCCCAAAAAGCAGAGATATTTAGTCACAACACAAAGCATGGATTAAATAAAGCAGCAGAGCTTTTTCAGATGACCATCTGGATAAAGTTACTGTTTGGCATGTTTGCTGAATAAATCACAGATATATTGGATATATTTATTCATGCCAAAAAGAAGATTAATAGTTTATAATGAGAGGAACATCTTACATTGTATTAAGAGTTCATTAAGTGCTAAACTGACAGCAAAATCACGCTTATTGGTTTAAAATGAATTTAAATGGAGGAAAAACATTCAACGTCTTGTTTTAAGATACATGTTTGTATCTACTAGATACATGTTTGTATCTACTAGATACATGTTTGTATCTTCTAGATACATGTTTGTATCTTCTAGATACATGTTTGTATCTTCTAGATACATGTTTGTATCTTCTAGATACATGTTTGTGTCTTCTAGATACATGTTTGTATCTAGAAGATACAAACATGTATCTAGAAGATACAAACATGTATCTACTAGATACATGTTTGTATCTACTAGATACAAACATGTATCTTCTAGATACATGTTTGTATCTAGAAGATACAAACATGTATCTAGAAGATACA
>JAVLVB010000236.1:1011979-1058163 GCA_032876305.1 Orestias chungarensis | reverse complement strand
TGATTGTGAGTAGATACTAGATACATGTTTGTATCTACTAGATACATGTTTGTATCTAGTAGATACATGTTTGTATCTACTGATTGTGAGTAGATACTAGATACATGTTTGTATCTTCTACATACATGTTTGTATCTACTAGATACATGTTTGTATCTACTGATTGTGAGTAGATACTAGATACATGTTTGTATCTACTGATTGTGAGTAGATACTAGATACATGTTTGTATCTTCTACATACATGTTTGTATCTACTAGATACAAACATGTATCTTCTAGATACATGTTTGTATCCACTAGATATCTAGTGGATACAAACATGTATCTAGAAGATACATGTTTGTATCTTCTAGATACATGTTTGTATCTACTGATTGTGAGTCGGATGCTGAGGTTTCCCCCTTTACTCTTTCCTACTACAGGCCAAAAGAAACAGCAAGAACAAAAAAGGAGCTGTAACGTCAACTTTTAAGGCAAAACAACCCAAGAAATTACGGATTTTAAAAATTGCATTAACTGAAGCGCCACTTTTACAACAGTAGACCAGAGTTTCAAACCCAAACGCGCGAAGCCGTAAACGCTTGTAGACTCACTTGTGTTGAAGTTAGCCATTAATGGAATGGGGAGGACCGAGGCTGGAAGAGCGGAGAAGCGACGGTTGGACGTTTCGGAGCCAAACACTGGTCCGGGGTTAGTTTAGAAAGAGACAGCTGACTTACAGCAACATGTTTCCGGGGCTCTGCAGACGGAGGAGACGCCCTGTTTAAAGTCGACCCGCCTCCAAACAGAGAGTAGAGAGCCGTGAACAGAGCGAGAGGCTTCACCTCCTCTTCTTCTTCTGTTGCTTCTACTACTACTTCTTCTTCTACTACCACTTCTTCTTCTACTACTACTTCTTCTTCTACTACCACTTCTTCTTCTACTACTACTTCTTCGTCGTGTTCGTCGTCATCTACTACTACTAATGTAAATATTGGAAGAAAAAAAATGTTTTGTATTTTAATTGAGCGTTGTTAATTTAATTATGCGTGTAAAAATCGTTTTCTTCTTCTTCTACTACTACTAGTAAAGAAAATATTGAAAATAATGTTTATTTTTAATTGAGCATCGTTAATTTATTATTTGTATAAATAAATTATTTTTATTCTTTTTCGTTGTCTTTTTGTTTTTGTTTAAAAAAATGTTTTTTTTTTTATTAAGAAAATCACCTATAATACAAGAAGAACTCTATCAAATAAAAACATCTGGTTACTTTAGTGTTGTTAAGTGTGCTTATCACTGTTAACATTATAGACGAATATAAATTCCTGGAACAAAGTGGTTTTGTGACTGATTTTTTTTATTTTGAATTTATATGAACATGTTTGCTTAGATGTTTCAAATGTAACAAGGAAAGATCTCCAGCGGTTATTTGTTAGTCGTGTTTCTTTATGAGGTTTGTTTCACAAACAAAAAGCCAAATCACATATTTTGATCATTTACAAACAACATGACATAATACAGGTGTGACAAAGTTCAAGTGCAAAAAGGATGCAATAATGCAGTAATAAATGCTATAACTAAAGACAATAAAATGTAAAAACCTTTCAAAACGTTTAAGTAAAGAAATAAAGAAACACATACAACTTTGGCTGGATGTTTTGCAAGTTGGTAATTTTGTACCTCATTTTACTGGGAGTGTGGCAAACAACTTAAAAAAGCAATACTGCCTCCAACTGATAAGAAATGTGAATCAGCATATATATATATATATATATATATATATATATATATATATATATATATATGTGTGTGTAATTATTTTCAGTATGTTCGTATTTCTCCTCCATTTCTGTTTCTCTCTACTTATTAACATACTGTCCACTTCAGGTCTACCAACGACTGTTGCAAACTAGCAAATGATAAACTAGGATCTCAGAAAATGATTCGCCTCGCCACTTTCTCGTGTTTATTGAGGCTGGAAAGAAGAAAAATAATCAATGAAAACACAGAACATGTGTTAAAAGTTGTATTTGCTATTATAGTGTATCTAGATCCGGAAACCTTAATCATTTTTTTAATGATATTTAGCTAAGGTTATTGGGAATTTTCAACAGGTCGCTTGCGTAGAAGTAAACAGATGATGTCTGTTTAAGTTTTAAAAGTGGCCATTTCAATGTCATTAAGACAAAAGGAAATAAGAGTGACTAAATTTGAGTGAAATACAGCAGATATACTGTAGACATGTTTTGAATTACAAAGCATATCCATGGCCTTGTTTTTGATTGAAAGAACACTTATTTTTTTCTGAATCTGTTATTGTCAGGAAATGGATTTTTCTGTTTGTGTTTGCTACTGCTCTGTCTCTGTTTTCCTTCCAGAGGGTATTCATGAGGCTAAATTGCTGGACTGGCTGAGCCTCCTGTGCTTGAGGAGTAGCAGGTGCTGTTTGGATTATAAGAGGGGCAGCTCTGCAGTCGTTCAGTGTCTGGTTTTCAACCTTTCATGGTTTCATGGACGGTATCTACGCTGCCATCTTTTAAGCACCCCGATTTAACGTACTCCACTCTTCAAGACTGCATCAGTTCCTCTTCAGCCTCTGGTCAGTGCTACCTGTCCGTCCAGCAACACCATCTTCTGCCTCAGAACAAATAAACCCTCTGGTAACACTCATCAGCACAACCCTGGAATCCAGATCTGGTCACTACCCCAAGACCCTTGCAGAAAGTTCCTGGTTTCCCCGTTGCCGTTGCTGTTCCAGTTTGTCCCTTCCCGAGCATTGTTTTATTATTGTTTTCAAATAAATAATTTTACACTTCCCCTCTGGTTTCTCCTGTGTTCCTTACTCTTTTCAGATCAGAAACAAAAACTAAAGCCATGACAGTTATTCAGTATTGATTCATAGAAAACCTACAGAAAAGAGACACTTGAAAATTGATATAAGTTTATTTATTTTAGCTTTGGAATTTATTTTTAAAGCCTGTTTTTTATTTCTGGGACTCATCAAAATCGAAAAAAGATTAATCTCTTTAGATGTTGAACATAAAGCTCCACAGGGTTGCCGTAAAAGAGCAGCCTCCCTCATTCCTCAGCTGGATGCTCATGCTATTCACACTGGAAACCTTCACAGCTGTGATTTCTCTACCACCCAAAGTCTCATAAAGCAAAAACAGCAATCAATTTTATCTGGAGCTGGAGTCACATGTTTATATTGCTAATTTTTTACGTTTGGACTGTCAATGTCACCTGGAATCTCTGACTTTTTCAATGCTTATTCAAAGTAGAGAAAATAACAATCCATCCACAAAAATGTTAATTACATAAAATGAAATCACTATTTATGGGGTTTTTTACGCCACCATGAGGAAAGTCATTGCCAATCACATAGAGGATGGTTTTGTAAATTGCATCAATAATGGTCTAAACTCAGAACAGTGCTGCCAGCTGTCAGCCGTCTCTAATTTCGACGCCTCCTTGTGTTTCACGCTGTTAATTAGAGATTCCAACCTCCATCTGTTCCGACTCTTTGTCATCACCTTCATCTGTTTGTTGGCTATCCATCTGAGAAGTTAAATCAGGAAAGCAACTATTCTAAATAAGTTGCTTATGCAGAGCAACTTCCATGGCCCAAAAGTACAGGGTCTTTTTTTTTTAAGCATTATTCTGTTATTTTTACTGCTGGTTACAGTCCCACTTCCCTGTCTGGAAGCTGTGACGCTGATTTCTGGAGGGGAGATGTTCTCGTCACATACCGTAGCAGAGCACTTTTCCAATTTTCTCCATTGGGAGGATTTGACCCCTTTACCCCCTAAATCTGACTCAGACAATAAGAGAGCAGCAGGAAGCTGTAACCTCAAAACCATATTTAAAAATGTGCTTGGGGAAAGGTAACAGTAAATGTGTACAATGCTGCAAAAACACAAAAAAGTGAGATGCCTCTCAGCTGGGTGCATGCACACACGTCATGTTTCTTTAGTGTGGCTTTTCATGAGTAATATTTTTTTATATTAATCTAACATAAAAAGAGGGAAATGGCAAAACTGTGCTTCTCTAACAGAATTTTACATTGGTGGTTCAATGTCAATGTCAAACACAATGGTTGGACATTAAAACGACTAAGAAACGCCATCAATCACCTCATATTTAGGTAATGTCCATGGGTTTTTTTCCATGCAAGATATTTCCAGAATTACCCAGTAAACCCGACTAGTATTTCACATCCCTAATATTCAGAATATCTAGATGTGTCCTGTCAAATGAAAGATATTTATCGCAGAGGTGTCCAAGAATTCTGCACTGCAGACTTTTAAGAATGCAGTAAGGGTTTGTTAAAATATTTGAACAGATCTGAAGTTCTATTTTTAATACTAATACAATATTTGTGGTAGTTGGTCAGTTTTCCAAAAATGCTAAAAGTTACATGGAGTAGCAAGCAGAGATCAGAAAGAGAGGAAAGATGAAAACAGGCCGATTTCGTCATTGCGATATTTACCAATATTATCACCATTCTAAGATTGTGCATCCATACTCAGTAGTTTATGTTTTGCCTTAAATAAAAACCCACTATTGTTCCATGTAAATTACTTTTATTTTGCTTATTCAACAATAAAGTAAGTCTGCAGTTGTAATTAATTATTGCATATTCCATAAAAGGTTTTAAGATCATGGTATTGGTGCAACACTAAAGAGGTTTTCATTTTGGTCGATTTTGGCGGCCAGTGTTGACAAAAGCGGTAGTGTTTTGCCGGAAGGAAAACTGCATTTCCCATGAGCACCATCGCATAGTGTCGTTAAATCCTGATCTCTCGGTTGCCTGCAGTTGGATTGAAGTACATTTCTGTTTCCAGTGGCTGCATGAAGGATGAATAGCTATGAGGTAATGAATCTAATTATGGTGAAACAATGTCATATGATGGTGTTGAAAATTAGAAATGGAGGAAGTGACGAATGCCGTAAAGCAGTCAGCAAATTTGTATATGTTTTAGCTGGCAGGGTTCCTGCCACCCTCCTCAAAGTTGCCTTGTGCCGGTTAAAGCGAGACGGACCCCCTCGGGCCATGACAGAGGAGTCATTCAACGAGCAGTGAGTCGATGTATAATCACAAAAGTTAGGAAAATATTTTACAAAGGTTGAAAAGTTACTTAGTGTTCCATTAATAAAAGAAAGATGTCATGTTTCTGACCTTTTTGGGATCAAATGTCTTCAGTTTTGTTGGTTTAGAAATTTTTAATCTATTTCCACCAGCAAATACCGGAACGTTTTTTTTTAATGACATATTTGGCAAATGGTGTAATAAATAAGTGTCCTCAGATCTGTTTTTATTTTTTTTTTAAGTAACTAGTCAAAAGATGTTTGCAATCCTACTTATTATAATACAATAATGACCGCACAGAAAAACAGAAAATAATATTTTAGTATGCTACTAAACATTATCAATTTAAGAAGACACAAATTTGTTATTGAAAATCTAAGCTTTCCAAAATGACAGCTATGCTTTTTGAGCCTTTGGACAAGCCTGTCCTCCCATCTTCAGCATTTTGAAAAGCGTGTAGGGAAATATGCCTGTCTGTCTCGTCCTGTTTAAACCCAAAGTTGGATCAGTTGGATAGAGTATTTTGCTGCCACTAAAATAAGTTATAAACACACTTTGAGGCTTTATTTATTTTATTTTTTTTGTACACACGTCTTTACTGAAGGTATACTAACAATTGTGCTGGGTGTGCCCTGATTATTGGGTGACCAAGGCGCTCTGTTCGTGTTTGTGTTTGTGTGCAGGCGGAGAAACAAGCAGCGTGAGTCACTCTGGAGGCAGTGAAACATAATGTCCAACAACGAACATGCTGTGCTCCTGTTTTATTCCGCCGTTGCTCCAATCATTTAAGCGCGTGGACAAATTCATTTGGATCATCTAAAACAGCAATGGATTATGTTTGATTTGGCTTTTAATTTAGAGATGCACAAGCATAACCGTCCAGGAAACAGTAGGCTGAACAGAAACGTGTTCTGTTATTACAGCCGCAGTCAAGCGTTGTGGGTGCAGTAAGTTCTCCAGATAATTACCTCTGATGAATTTCGACCACAGAAGCCCTGCTGCTGCTGCTAAACGTGGCCTCGGTCCAATGAGCACCTGTTGTCTTTTCAGCCTCCCTGATTAGCGGCTGACCTTTAGAGAAGTCATGATCAGAAGCGCAGGTTTTTAAAAGCCCTAAACAAAGCTGAATATTCAGAAAGATAGAACCTTCCCACATCGGTGCTTATGCAGAGATAAACACAGGACCAAATCCCTACCTTGATGTTCTCCCCTTTGACTCTTCAATCAGCTAAATCTGAATTTAACATTTGTTAACGGAATAATATTAACATTTATTACCTAAACCTTTAAACATATTGCGGTGTACAGTGTTGGTTTTGATTCTTTTTAATTGAGGATACCAATCATATTACATTGAAAGTAGATTCTAAGATAACACTGAGACTTTATCGAACAACTACAACATCAGGTTTGCTTGTTCATTTGAAGTTGGAAATCCAAAAACTACAAAATTATTCAAAGGCACACAAGCAATGGGCTAACGTTGTAGATTAAAAAGGATATTTAATATGACATTACTTGCATTCGTGGCTGTACTATTTAAACACGTAGCTTATGTTTTGTCTGAATGAAGGACTAGTTGGTTATAACCAATCGTCCCTTGCTTCAGGATCATCAACAGAACCGGGACGTCACCCAGATTCCTTGAATTGAAACTTGCAAAACAAACTGAAAAAGGGTCAGGAGGTTGTGTTGGATTCTTGCTTAGCTGATTTGAAAGGAAAAAAAATCCCTGTTAATTGTGTTGTTTCCCACTTAATATTTAATTAAAATGATGTTTCTTCCTCTTGTGGCCAATTTCCTTTTGCAATGCTGTACTGGACACATTTTTCTGCAGCTGTCATTTGAACACCTACCTACTAAAGATGTGAAAAGAGATGTTTTTTAAAGCAACTGTCCATCTATATCTGCATACATCTGTATGTGACGATCTACCACTGTAGTAGTAGGTATTTTGTAGTAGTTATTTTACAAAGAAATGCTAACATGTTTAAGTAATCCCATGAAAAACAATCAATGCATTGTAACCATGTTTAAAGCTCCGTGTTTAACCCTAATTAGTGCACATAATGCAACTCCAGGTTGACAAAAAAGGAAAGTGGGTAGGGTTTAAAAAAAAGAGGTCCAAGTGAACGTTTAAACTATTAAAGATTAACTTTAGATTCAAGGTAAGAAACTATCTGAAGAGAGAAGTACAATCGTATATGAAAGAAGAAGCTTTACTACTGTTAGAAAAACACACAAGATAAAATCACCTACTTGCATGTTGATACCTCACTAGTGAGGTAAAACTGATGCTGTATGGCAAGACTCATTAACTTTAAAGGCAAACGAACAACACCAGATCGGTTTCGGTGCATCTGGCTCAGAAAACTTTTGAGTTTTTCTGCATTTTTACAAAAGGATGCAAAGATAGCCTGCAGCAAAAATCCTCGTCCTGTTAAAGGTTGTGAATTTTCTAAGTATATAAACTAAAATCCCAGCATTTATAGCAAAAAACAACTCCATGAAAAAAAACCTACAAGAATGTCCTCAACAATGACCAAAACGTGTCTAGTGCTGGGTTCACACCAAAAGTGTCTGAAGCGTCATGTAAACGCGCGTCTTGAAGCATCGAAAGGTCCCGTCTGTCAGGTTCAGTCCTTTCAGTGTGCTTGGTAGGTTGGACACAGGGGTCACCCGAGCCACGCCCAGGTGCACCTGATCACCAGGTGCAACCTCATCACCAGTGACGAGTCCTGGAGGGTTAAAAGTAGCGGTTGACACACTTTTCGTCGCCTGAGTATTAGTTACACTGGGTAACGTATTTCTCCGAGCCAGCCTTCTTGTATTTAGATTTAGATCCCAAGTTTAGTATTTGTCTCTAGCGTTTTTCTGCAGTTTGGTCGTCTCCAGTTTCGTGTTTTGTTATTTGGATACTTTGATTATTTTGTTACTTTGTCTTAGTCCCTCTCACCATTCACGTCGCTCCCCTTTTTTCCAGGTCATCTCCGAGTCAGCATACTCACTCAACAAATAGTTCTCCGGTCAACTCAGTCATCTGGTTTCACCGCTCCTTCCTCCAGCTTGGTCTGCTCGCTCTCCTTCAGCCTCCATTCCGCCGCACACAACCCCTTGGACAAACAACCCAAGCGTCACTGAAGGACTACCACTCATCCACCTGGCTACTTCAATGTCCCCGGTTCCCCACGTCGTCCTCTGTTTCTCCAAATACCCTTCGTCTCTGGTTCCCTTCTCTATGTCCTCCTCTCTGGTTCCCATTCCCTCCGTTCCCCGTCAACTGTTCATTTCCCCGGATCCAAGAACACATCATCTTACAATAAATTATTATTATTATTATTATACTCCTGAGAGTTCTCTGGTTTATGTGGGTCCGCAGACTAAACATTATGACACCGTCATGCGTTACACGCCTCATGCACGTCCACACCAGGACTTTATTGTGAACGCAGCATAAATACATTAATCATAAAATAGTGTTTTTTTTTCTTGACACCAGTTTATTGAGTTTGACTCAAAAATCCAGATGGGAGCGTGTTAAATAACAACAGATACCGTAAAACCCTCATAACTTTAAAAAAATACTTCACAAACAGGAACCTCCAGCCAACACCTGGGAGAGAGGCCACGTGGAAAACCACCACCTAACAAATGACTGCATTGCATTGGCAGTTCTTCAAAGGTTTTGAGGTTTTTTTCCAGTATAAAAACCATATTTATAATGTTTTACTTAAAATATCAAAGTACCTATATACAAGTATCTAAGACATTGCCATAAATCTGCATGTTTTATCAGCAGAGTCATATTAATGGTAGTTTTCTGTTTCCTACATCTGGTCTGTTTACAGCGACTCGCTGCCTCTACTTGGCCGAGCATGCGGGGTGAATGAGGGCGTGTAAGAGGGGAGCACGTTGAGATGTGCATGCCGGAGCGCTGTCGCAGCGGTAATAACGATGTAAAGCCGCACCGTGATTATCTAAATCAGATAGAATTACTGATCTCCAGGATTGCACACATCAGTGCTTTATAACCCTGCAATTGTATGTATTTTATTTATTTTTTTATGTTTTTTTTCTCTTTTTTTGCAGAACAGCACAATAAGCAAGATTAAAAATGTTACAATATTTTAATTTTTTTATATTAAAATAAAATCTTAAAATTGTGTGTATTCTTTTGGGAGAAATTTGTCAATTTGTGAGGAAGTTCAGAGATGCCAGAGTCATATTGTTATGAATTAGAATAGTCCAAAAATGTATGGCAACAGGCCGAGAGGAGAAAGATATATGGAAGAGGTGAAACAGGACATCTGCATAGTTGCTTTAAAGATAGCGGATGCAAAGCATAGAATTTATCTGACACAGATGTTTGCTGTGACTAAAAGCCAAAACCAAAGCAGAATAGAAATATATAATATAATATATATATATAATATAATATTACTATTGTTATTAATTTGAAAATATGTTTTACTCAACTAATCTTCTAGGTTAGTAAGGACGCGCAAACATCTGCTTTTTCATCCAAAGGTTGGTATTGAACTTTCTTTTGTGTTTTTAGTCCTTGCTATTCCTTAGTCTTATTTTTCATTTGTCCAAGGAGATTTAAATGAGTGTCCTTTCTGTGATCTGCCTGACAGTGTTTGTTTCATGTTTTTTTATTGTGTTGTCTAGTGTAGTTTACCCGTTCCATTTTTATCTATGAAATAAAATGTAACAGAGCAAGCAAGTCAAAGTTCTGGCTTTTAATTTGTTCTAGTTGTGTTCATTTCTTTTAACTTCTAAGGTTAAAATGTATGTACTGCAGATGGGAGCTGGAGCCACTGGGGATTTTTTAAGAATGATTTTTTTTATTATTATGGAGCTTTATTGGGGTTTTATGTAATATATCGAGGGGAAATGCAAGTCAACAAGAACCTTATTAGTTTTACTTTACCATACTTATATCTTATTTTTTTGTTTTTAACTTTTCCTGATGTGATATGTTGTGTTGAAGTATTTTTATTGCTGTGTACATAGCAGTGAATACAGATTCAACATTTATGTGATCATCATTATTTTTATTGCTATTGTTGCTGTTATCATTGTTGTTATTATTATTATCATCAAATTTTCACCATTATTTACTCTATTAATATTGTTATTATTTGTAGTAGTTTTGTTATTAGTAGTACCCTTATCCCTGTCTTTGTGCTACGCTTTGATGTATGTTACGGTAAACCCATCCTCTCGTTTTTCCACTCTTGTTTGGAAATGAACTGCAGTTCCAGTCACCAGGCAACGTGACTGTAGAGCCCCGTGCTGAAAGCCCCGCCCCTCGTCTCCAATCAAAACACGGAGCGGTGTGTCGTGGGCGGGGGCGGGGGGGGGGCATCCCAACGTCCAATCAGTGCCGCTTTGTCGACATCACTTGCAGAGGCATGCATGGCCTCACGTGCGGCGGTGCGTGTAAACTACATTCGCTTAGAGCTCAGAAATGCGCGCAGAGGCAACATTGAGACGCTAAGAGAAATTTAGTCGACATTAACTGGATTCAACATATTTTTTTTTTTCAAGAAGTTTGTCTATTTTAACGGGAAGCGTCACATCGATTGCAGTTACGCTTTAGTCCAGGTAAGGAAGCTTGTTTGTGGTTTTATTGCCTTACTTTAAACCGTTGTTTTGTTGCTAGCATGCTAACTGCACGGCTCCCAACTGCTGACCAACAGCTCAGTATTGCAGTTAGGTGTGGAGCACCTTTATTATTCTACATGTAGTCAAATACATGGTTGGTTGACAAGCAGGATTTGCTTTATTATTGCGTCCTTCCTACAAAAAATAAAATAAAAAAAAGGTTCAGAAAAAAATGCTTTTGTTACTAATGCTAATCAGGTTGAAGTCTCTTCATGTCTTTGTTTTTTTTGCTGTTCAGTTTATGGAAACGTTGCAGATGTGAGGCAGCAATGGCTGTAAAATGGCCCCTCTGTCAGATCCTTGCTGGACAACATGGCTTTCATAGGTCGTTTATGACTTCTGATTCTTTGATTGTCTTGCTTGGGAGGTCAAACAAATGGAAAGCATTTATTCAAGATAAAATAAAACTTTAATCTACCTTGAATTATTTATTTATTTAACCCAATACAAAATAGGCACCCGTGTTATGATTATTATGATACTCAGTGCAGGTTGGTAGACATTCACTTGAAGCTTTGTGGGCTGTTTTTTTATCTTTTGTTTATGTTAGAGATATTTAGAGGAACTGTTATTTATTTTGCTTGTGAAAAGTCTACATCTTTTCCTGAATCCTCATCAACAAGTTAAAACCCCAGTATCCATCCATTTCCCCCTTTTTTCGGTTTCGTACCCGCAGCTTTAGCAGCTCGTTGTCTGTAACTCATTTTGATGCTTTGAGAAAAAGCATATTTAGAATAAAACAAACAGAAAATATGCCTTTTCTCAAAGCATCAAAATGAGTTACAGCATTTTGATGCTTTGAGAAAAAGCATATTTTCTGTTTTTCTTTCTTTAGTAATTGTGGAAAAATGTCCCTGGTTGCAAGCGATAAAGAATCAAAACATCCTTTAAGTGATCTTGTCCTGTTTTCCTGTAAACACGTCTGTGGATGCTATGCGGGCCCTGGCATAGGTGTTTTCTTCATTATGAACCGTTTAGGTACGTGTGGACCAGTGACTCATTTACCACAACACTTAAACAATTCCCCCCCCTCATTGAGTTGTAAAAAAGTGAGAAATCTATCTTGTGTGACTCTCCGTTTTCCCTTTGAACACATCTTCTAATGAATCTCTGTTGCCTGGTGACCAACACTTAGAAAGACCGCTGCCAAAAAGTGGCAACCGCATTTTTCTGGTTTAGCCTGAAACTCCCAGGGCTAGAATATTGAAAAATATGACAGCTTTTAAACTGTTCAAATGAATAAATAAGGTTGGAAATAATTTAAAATGAGCTTCCAAAGAAACTGCTTCAGTTGTCTGGGTGGATTTGTCCACTTGTTGCTGCACACTGCCAAAGAAATGAGCCTTCAATCTGTTGTTGTTCCTCTGCATTAAAACTGGGAAACATTGTTTAAACATTCAAGATAGCAAAGCTGGAGGTGAATTATGTTTTATATGTTGAATATTGAGGCAGTGAGGCTCTTTTCTTTTTTTATTTAAAATTATACAGTAAGAATGTTTGCAATAATAAAATGTCAGCTCAAGCTCTCTCTGTCTGTCTCCCCTTTTCTTACATAACCTGTAGACGGGCGTACATCTGATTCTTTAGAAATCATCTCGCTGGGACTCCGTGGGTCCCAGAAATGAATGAATGAATAGATGGTTTTCCGCTTACCCGATAAATGTGCAGAACCTGTAGGTTTGCATCAATGATGCACGACAAGACGCCGTTTCATGTGGTCTGGTGGATGAGCCGTCCTCCACCCACTGACACTCATTTTGCATTTTCATGGTGGAGGATAACCAACCAGCCAGCCTACTTATCTCAGTTTCCCCTTAAATCAAACCACAACAGAGAAATGTTATGACTAAGAGCTGTAAGATTACCATGCCAGTAAGAAGTTGATCAATTTTTTTATTTTGATTACATTTTTTATTGTTAGTATAATATGGAATAAAAAGGAAACAAACAACTAGAAAAGTCCCCGCTCCCCTCATGATGTGGGCTTGTGTGTCATTTAAATCTGATTCAGCGCTGCGCACACACGTGGCAGCCCTCAGCTCTCACTGTCGCTCGCTGATTGGACCGGCCCGCCGACCAATCAGCGAGCGGCGGGGCTCGCGGAAAGCAAGCCCACTGACACGTGCTCGTGTGTGTTCACAAGACAGGGAAGGCGAGGTCCCATCAGAAGGAGCTGCGCACGTCGGATGCAAAGAGAGCCAGATGGACCGATGAAGCGCTGACATTAATTTACAAAAAAAACTAACTAAAAAAATGTCACGGTTTTGTTTTCTTTCCAGTTTTTATTTTCTCGCAAGGAGCGCATCTTTCTCCAGAGTCAGAGGAAGTATTCGGGTGTTGCTTAAGGCGAGCTCTGGTAAACTGCTGTTGATTTCTGGCCTTCATCTTAGTGATGCATTTAAAAAAACAGCCACCTGGGCTATAAAGGGTTCTATCTATCTATCTATCTATCTATCTATCTATCTATCTATCTATCTATCTATCTATCTATCTATCTATCTATCTATCTATCTATCATGATGACTTTTGCAGCTCATCTAACTTCAAATATTAATTATGGCTTTGAAATAATTGATATAACTACTATTTAATGAAGAAATTGTGGTGCTAAAATACTTGACCAAGGTAAATAACGCACGCATTATGTTACTTTAATTGTATTGCAAAACCAAAATGTAAACAGTTGTTTAAATTTCTGAATGATAAAATTTGACATTGAAGTCTAGCAGCCTTTCTTTAGGCCAGCTGACCGGCATTGTGCAGCGACCAGCTGGAGCTGGTTGGAGTTGGAACCATATCATAAAACCTTGGTTTATATTGTAATGCGTTGTATTGATGTATTTGAGGTTTCCAAGCAGGTCCAGGGAATATTTTAAATTTAAGGAAAGGGAGGACGAATAAACTTTCCCTATCAGTTGTTCTGTCTATGTTTTTTTTAAATGTCACTGGTTGTAACGGCTGTTTTGCAAATTATGAGTTAAGTTGACAGAAGAGAACAGATAGCCGAACACGGTGAGCTCTGCACGTCCTGTTTTCGTTACCCCAGACATGTTGTTGCGTCAGCTTAAAGTGCGACCTCCAGGTTTTGTCTGTGCATGCCCAAATATAGCCTCACGTCCTTGGTCTCCGGCTAACGGCACAGAGTTGGTTCAAACTCCCTCCACGGAGTGTCAACACTGCATTGTTTTCACGTCGAGTGCCGCTTCACGCTTTGACTCGCAGACTTTCGCAATCTAAGCTGAGCCACTTTTTGTTTTACAAGCTGTTTATTACACGCTAACTACAATCATAGCAGTTTATTATGATGTTTGAGAGAGATGAGCAGATTTCATTGGACAACTGTTTGAGCAGAGCTGTTGGAGGAGTTGTTCTGTTTTATTGCCAATGTCTAGTTGTATTTATAACTTAAAATAAAACAGCGGTGGCTCCAAGCTTTAAATTATGCAGAACGGAGGTAGTATACGAAGCTCTGGCCTGCTTTCTGACAGAGTAGAAGAATGAAAACCTGAAAATCAACATTTGTTTAATTCGTAATTTAGGGGTTGAGCTGCAGATGTTGGTTCGGCTGCTTTTGTCACCCTAAATAACACGGGTGTTCTTTCTAAAGTTGAATCACGTGAAGCTGTTTTTTGGGAACAGTACAGAACCTGAGCTGGAGCGTAAATTGTTGTTGGTGGTGTTTTTTTGGAAGAAACAAACCGCGTTTACATCATGGCACCGTTCCCTCCCACGCCAACATAGACACCGAGTTACATAACCGGAGACGGATTCTGCTGAAGAGGAGATGGCGGACATAAATTTAGATGCGCGCCTGCCGAGTTGCCAGTGTGTAGATCGACTCATATCTCTGTGTTCGTGTCTTGTACTCCTATTGGGTGTGTTGGGATGTTAAAATCCTAATGTTAGGCCAGAGGAAAGTTTCCCCACAACTCTGAGTTGCGCTTCATCTTCTAAGCCTGCGTCCTGCTCGTCTCTCCTCCTGCCGCCTGGCGCGGCCTCTGCTCACACACTGTGCCATGTGCGGAGCGTGCATCATCGGTCTGACTAAACATAATGCTATTTAGCAATTTAATGAAGGCAGCTCACAGCGCCTGAGAACTACTGAACTCATGCACTGCATCGCCTCTAATTAGGGTATTTATGAGCTGCAGTCGTTACTGGCCTGAAGGCACCTGTTACCTGCTCATACTTTGGCTTCCTCGTCAGGGCGGAGGGCTTTCTTGGCTGAGCTGCCCACTCGAGGGAATGCACTTACCGCCGTCTCGGAGCAATTCAGCATCAGAGCATCATCCATCCGCGGCGAGGCTGAAAGTTCCTCTTGGAACGGCCGGGTGTAAAAAAATAAAAAATAAACTGAAAGGATTGACAGCTTAGCGGCGGCCTGCGTCATCTCTGGGCCACATCTGGATCCCTTATAGGATTACAGGGCAGCCAATAATTAGACCAAGACTCTTACCTGCGTAGGTAGCGGCTATAAATGAGCCCAAAGTAGTAACGCTCCCTAATAAGTCCTAATGAATGAGCGAAATCGATGATGGTGAGCTTTGTTTCCTCGCTCTTTGACGTAAGGTTTATTCTGACCGCATCTTGGAGTGACGACTAACGGTGGTAGTTGAAGAATATTTGAATTTCTGGATAATCCGAGCGAAAAAAAGGCCCTCAGCTGGAGCAAGCGTCTCCCGCTCTCTTAACGAGCGGGCTGGAGTGGAGCGAATGTTTCAGGGCGATGTTGGAGTTTTACCTTGCAGGTGAACACGATAGGCTAATAATGCGGGATGTGTTTTTTTAATTTATTATTTTATTTTATTTTTCTTAAATAGACCTTTGCAAGGGTTTTACAATCACTTTATTTCCACCTTCTCTGCTTTGTTTCAGGTGGCCTGTGAGCAGCTGGACCAACTGACTCGTCTCTTCGCAAGAGTGCAGTGAATTATTTTTTATTTTTTTGCTCACTGAGAGCTGTTTTTTTTCCCCTCTCCATTGCTCATCCCATCTGTTCGTGGGCTCATGCCAAGGCTGTTTCATAACAAGATATTCATCTGTTGTCTGCGCCGTGTTGAGAGACACTTCGAAGGCTTTTAGCGTTTGGTTGGGGGTTTTTTGCCCTCTAAAAGGGCTTGAAGTGGTTTTTTGTTTTTAAGGACAGCCATTTTTGCTCCTTTTTTTAACCTTTTGTTTTTCCTCTTAGCCGACAACTATGGTCCACTTGGGTTTAAATAGTAGTCCCACTTAAATTTGAGAAGCTCCAGTTGAGCCGTGCGATCTTATTCTACACCAGCATGAGTTATTACAGCTCAATATCAGCGCCCAGCTGCAGCGGTTGGGGGCGAGCGGCAGGGGCCTGCGGCGTGGACCAGGGAGCCAAGTCGCTAGAGCGAAGTGAGCAGAAAGGCACCTGTGGACACTCCCTTTCCAATGCCAGCCAGGAGCGGGAAAGCGCCTCCGGCGGAGAGTCCGGGAGCCTCTCCGGAGACCAGGGGGGGCCCCAGTCGGACGACATGGACGGGGTTTCCAGTGGGAACGACTCCGGGGAGAGGGAGAGCGAGGGCAGGAGGGGGAGAGACAGAGGGGCTGCCAGCTCACACAGTCCTAGCTCCTCCAACGGCAAGGACTCTGGCATGATCATGGAAACCATGGACAGCAACAAGAGGTAGGAGAAGCGAGAATTTGATAATTTTGTCTTAAAGATGAAAATTATCCTAATGTTTATAAAAAAAATTATAGGGCCTTTTATTCTAATTTATATTTAAATCTTTAGCTCTAATTTGCTGCATCACAAGTTGGGTTTTAGGCCAACTCATTGATCAGTTTTGAGCCAAGTAGGCCCAGAGGTAACTGAATAACTGGATGTAGTCGGATGCAAGCAACGCATTTAAATAGCCGGTTTTGTAATTTGGAATAATAAATATGTATCACTGCACAGAAACTGTAAGCATAGTATGTTCTAAATCTGGTCCAGATGTTTTAGTTTTTAAAGGTTTCGCTTGGTTTAACATTGACTGGATGTTAAAAAAGTCCAGCCGGACACAATGATAACTAGATGACAGTTTTGCACTCAAAAGCCACAATTCTATTAAAAAAACTGGTATCTGATAATCTGAATATGCTCTAATTTCATAGTTTTTGCAGTTTTTACCTCACTTTTTGTGCCACAAAACAAATAGCATGGACTGCTGCTTAAAGTAAGCAAAGCATCTGAGTAAACAATCAGTTCAGTTCCTTTGAAACAGCTTTCTAAAATCTATTTGCATTATTTCCTTTCTCTGTTTCCCAAAGTAAATTTGATCTACTTCATACCGACCTCAGGATTTCTTTGTTTCTACTTGATAAAAGCTAAAAATCTTTGCTTTGTAGAGATGAAAATGTTCTCTCCAGATCTATCAGCTCTTTGAAACATTGCTGGTGCTTATCGGTCATTTCCAAGAAATCCACATCCTTTCTTCGCTGAACTTGTCTAACGCACTTTGTTTTTTGTTTTTTTTTGGCGCATGTTTTCTCGCACATTCAGAAAGAAACGTAGCAAATATGCGTCCTGGTGTTTTGGTTGCGTCACGTGTCACTGCACGACACTTTGCAAAAGTATTCATAAATCTTATGCATAGCCACGAACATCAGTGCACTCTGCTGCGGTTTTAAGCGATTGACTAAAATATAAGCGAGGGGATTTGTGGTTTTTATAGGAAAAACATCTTTAAAGTGTCGCGTACAGTTATATTCAGCTGCAAGACTGTAAAATGAAAATGCATTCGAACAAAACAGATTTGTTTTAGTGCCATTCCCACAGTGAAACACTGTGGTGGCGCCATCATGATGTAGAGATATGCAAAAGTGCTAGAAATGCATGTATCAAAAACGCAGAGTAAACAAGTGGTTGAAGGTAAACGCATTTGTCGGAAACATTTCAAAACATTGATAATTTAGGTTCCGTTTTCCATTTAGATTCTAATTTTCTGTATTTCAATAAACACGACTGAATTCTGCAAACCCTTTTTCCCTCGCCCAGCTCCAACTTCCAGAGTCTGTCACCTCCCAACAGCTCCCTGGCCTACAGTCTGCTGTCCAACAGCTCCGAGCACCACCCAGCCTCCACCTCCGGCTGGAGCAGCGACCAGTCGGCCCGGCTGCAGACGCAGAAGGAGCTGATGAAGGCCATCAAGGAGCTGAAGCTGCGGCTGCCCACCGAGCGCAAAGCCAAGGGCCACTGCGGCACCCTGAGCGCTCTCAAATACGCCCTGCAGTGTGTCAGACAAGTCCGAGGTAAGCCGAGGAGGTTCGGCTTTTATTATTTGAAAATTGAAAATGTGACGGGGGGTTTTGAGATGACACAAAGTTAAGCGTTTAGAAGCTGGAACTGTTACGAAAAAAAGCCGTTGACCTAGTTGGTAAACAACTGAAGCAAAGAAAATGTCTGTCCTGCCATTACAAACGTATATGCGTGCAGTTTGCTTAAGTTTAACTGTGCGCTTAGGTGAGATGAGAGTGAGGTTCAAAATGTGACTTTTACGACATTAAGCGACCACCAGCAGTTTGAACAAGTGTGCTTTTATTTAATTTCAGCCAACAAGGAGTACTACCACCAGTGGAGTGTGGAAGAGGGTTACGCCTGTAGCCTGGATCTGTCGGCCTTCACGATAGAGGAGCTCGACAGCATCACCTCAGAGTACACCCTCAAAAACACAGTGAGTTCACACTCGTTAATCGTTCCCGTTGCGCATCATGTACTTGACCGAAAAAGCGCAACGAAAAACATCTCGCCATGAATCGACGCGGTTTGGTTTACATGTCTGTCATGTTTAAAGTCATCATTTCTCCTGGCAAACTCCCGCTCTCTCTGTTTTTTTCCAAGGACACTTTCTCCATGGCCGTGTCCTTCCTGTCGGGGAAGGTGGTCTACGTCTCGCCCCAGTGTTCGACCCTGCTGCGCTGCAAGCCAGAGTGTCTCCAGGGAATAATGTTCTCTGAGCTTCTCGCTCCGCAGGACGTCAGCACGTTCTACAGCGGCACCGCCCCCTGTCGCTTGCCGCCCTGGGCCTCCTGCATGGGCTCAGGTCTGCTGATATAAAATGATTTTTTTTACTAAAATCTGTGTTTTAATTCAGTACTGACCGACTTTCCTTCGCTCCCTTTAGCTTCTCCCCCCATCGACTGCACCCAGGAGAAGTCCATGTTCTGTCGGATCAGCGCCGACCGGGCACAGGGGGTTGATATGCGCTACCACCCTTTCCGCCTGACGCCCTACCAGTTCACCCTCAGAGACTCGGACGCTGCGGAGCCGCAGCCCTGCTGCCTCCTCATCGCTGAGAGGGTCCACTCCGGATACGAAGGTGTCCATTAGTCTGCACTCTTACTTTCGCACTCTCTCTCCGATTGCGTGGTACGTGGAATAAGTTGATATTATGTTGTTCAAGGGGCAAAATAACGATCAACACATGTTGTTGAGGTGACACGGGGAGGGTGGGGGGGGGGGACAGAATTTACTGACCAAACTAAAAGAGGGAATAAAGTTTTAGTGCCCAAGCAGCTGCAAAGTTTATGTTAAAACTGAGGCGATCCTGCAGCTTTAACATTTCAGTCAGTGTACTGTGTCTACATGTCTGTAGTGGTCAGGAGGTTGACAGAAATCGACCGTCTTTGTGGCGCTGTTTAGCTTTGGAGCGCCATATTCCTATGAATATGGATTATATGCACACATACAGACTGTGTGTGTGCTGTGGAAATGAGCCTTCGACATATATTCATGTTTCCTCCGTTCCTTTCAGCTCCCCGCATCCCTCCAGACAAGAGGATCTTCACCACCAGTCACACTCCCAACTGCCTCTTTCAGGAAGTCGATGAGAGGTCGGTCTCCCTATTATGCTTTCTGTTTTGCTGCTTTAATCCCTCCTATGGTTTTTAAACTTTCAGCGCGCGATCTACAGGTTCTCAGTCAAATATGATTATATATGAATGACTGCAAACCTAATGTCTTTTACTACCCATACTAGCGCGTAAACAAAATTTCTGTTGATCAGAACAATCTAACTTAGTTAACACTTGAAACGAACAGGAACATCGAGCCCCGGTCTAAAGATACATAGACATCAATGAAATCCTTTTTTATGCTTGAAAACTTTAAATAGCGTTTAAATAACTGGATGTAAATGATGTACATGATTTTTCATTACGTTTCTTCTGATATTTTGTCCCAGATTCATTTTCTGCAACAAAGCCAAACTATACTAACCCAGATCAGGGTATTTTAGAGTTTAAAAAAGGTTTGCCTAAAGCAAAGATGGCTTTATTAATCATTTCTGAACATTTCAGACTATATGGGGTACAGATACGAGTGCATTATTATTCTGCTCCAGCTGACAATGTTCTCACGCTAAGCTGAGAGGGGCTAAGCTAACACTAGCATGGTTTTTCCTCTGTTTTGATATGACTTGTTGATGATTTAGCACATTTGAAAGCGGTTGCAGTTAATCGTGTACAGATACGTTGTTCTCCCGCTTCCTTTGAACGCCTTACAATTTAACCTGGAGTGTTTCAGCTGCTCCGTGCCTTCTGAGCGCATGGAAACAATCCAGTGAATGCTCGATGTAAAACATTTTGTTAAAATAGCCCTAAGATTCCTAATCTGTGAAGGATTTTTCGGTGGTTTAATTCAGATTTAAAAGCATGCTCACAATGTTTTTGAATTATAGACTATTTATTCGTCTGATTTGGTTGTGTGTTTTTAGGGCCGTGCCGCTTTTAGGTTACCTGCCTCAGGATATGGTTGGAAATCCTATCCTGCTCTACATCCACCCAGAGGACAGGCCAACCATGGTGGCCATCCACGAGAAAAGTGAGGCTGTTTCAGATCATTCTTTTACTTTTTAGTCACGGTCAGTTGTTATGAAGACTTTCGACACGTCTGTGAAGGTTTTTGATTGATTTTTATTCGTTAAAGTGCGATATGTACTCTAGATGCGCCCTGAATACAGCTGTGATTCATATCCAGCCACATTTCTTCTCCTTTAATGCCTTGTTTCCTTGTGAACGTGTCCGATGTCCCGGGCCTTTCGCGCTCATCTCATCTAAACTTGTCACGTGGTTTGTTTTCAGTCTTTCAGTTTGCAGGGCAGCCGTTTGACTACTCGCCCCTACGAATGTGCGCCCACAGTGGAGAGTACGTGACCATCGACACCAGCTGGTCCTCCTTCGTCAACCCTTGGAGCAGGAAGGTGGCATTTGTTGTCGGACGTCACAAAGTCAGAACGTAAGCGTTTTTAAAAATGTATTATTTTGTTTTTCCGTGGTTAAGACACAGATTTGTATTTTCATTTTGGTAAATTAGGGAGATTAAACGATAAAAACCCCCCGAAAAAAGCATGAAAGAGAGTTGATCCCTGTTTTAGCAGATCACTAGATTTCTGTATCACCGATTTTTACAGGAGCCCACTGAACGAGGACGTGTTTACCCCGCCAATGGGCTGCGAGAGTCGAGTCACCACGCCTGACATCTTCCAGCTCAGCGAGCGTATCCACCGGCTCCTGGTTCAGCCGGTTCACAGCGGCAGCTCTCAGGGCTACAATTCCCTCGGGTCCAGCGGCTCCCGGGGTGCCCGCCGTTCCCACCAACAGCACCCCAGTGCCTCGGGCACCTCGTCCAGCGACGGCAACTGCCCCAAGATGGACGAGGTCGCCGCCGCAGCTTCGCACAAACCCGTGAGTCCGACACAGCATTTGTTTACTACTACTTTAAATTCAGAAAAAAAACCATTGCAAACATTGGTTTCATTCCGGTTTGCAAGTTCGACTTGGCAAAATCATTTTTAGCCCCCCCTATAAGCTTTTTGCATTCAGCCTAATAACTTTTTTTTGTAAATATTTTTTATCATCCTAATGAAGACATTCCAAATCTATATAATTGAAAAGAGGGAAATAAATACATCTTTTATTCTCAATTTTCCCATAATAAATAATAATTACGCAGGAAATGTTTGGAAGAAGGCAGTTTAAGTCTAAAGTCTGAGAACACATCGATTTAGATACATTACAGGTATGATAAAGCATGGAGGTGGCAGCATCATGCCCTAGAGTTTCTGTTTGTTCTTTTGGAGGCTACGCATTGTTTATTTTTCACTTTACAATGTTGCGCTTCTTTGGTCTCTCATGAAACTGTTAGAAAGCTGCAAATGAGTTGAATGGTTGTAACATTTGTAAACTGCCCTCTTTACCCAAGAACTGTCACATGTGCATGATTATCACGAATTTACGCAGTACTTGATCATGCTAAATGATTTTTTTTTTTTTTTTTTCGACAGATGACGTTCCAGCAAATCTGCAAGGACGTCCACATGGTCAAGACCAACGGGCAGCTGGTTTTTATTGAGTCGCGCAACCGTCCTCTGCCTAGAAAAACCACCAGCGCAGGTAATATTTATACACTTCCCTGCCCATTTTTGCTTTTATTGTATTTTGTTTTTTATAGTATTTATCTGCATCATTACATCAGAGCAATATCCTAGTCTGTGAACCTGTTTTTAGAAGGAATGTCAATAAACCTACGCTGAACATGAAAGCACAGTGAGCTGATGAAGGATACAAGACTCTTGATGATGATTGCTAATGTCCATTCCTCTCTTGTTTGTCCAGGTGCAGCAGTTGTGAGAGCCATTAACAGTGACCCAATCAGAAGCCTAATAGCTGAGATGACTCAGCCTCCCAGCTCCTTGGTCCCTTCAACTCTCCTGCAGAAGGAGCCGTCGAATGTTTACTCCTACCAGCAGATCAACTGCCTGGAGAGTATCATCAGGTTTGTTCACAATTTCAAAGCAACGCTTTCTTTTTCTATTATTTTTTTTGTTTGTTTTGTCTGCAATGCAATCACTCCTCCTGTATTTGTCCTGCACAGGTACCTGGAGAGCTGTAACATTCCCAACACGGTGAAAAGGAAGTGCGGCTCCTCCTCCAGTACCGCCTCATCCATGTCCGACGATGACAGCGGCAACATCAAAGGTAACCAGATTCTCTTATCTCCCACGTATCTTTTAAAGGTGACTAGAAGCAGAATGCATTGAACTATCTACACCTAGAGTCCAAAACAGAAAATGTGAGCTTGTCTCGTTCAGTTAACCTCGTATATGAACCACCTCCTCTCCCTCCCCTGACCATGGCTTCGAAGGCAGAGAGTGTAGCCTCAGTTACGTCTCAGTGTAGCTTCAGCAGCACCATCGTCCATGTAGGAGACAAGAAACCTCTGGAGTGGTTGGGCACCGTCATCACTCTCACTCTCCGCAGGTTTCTCAAGGAAAAACGAAACGACCCTTCGAAGATCTTTCCTTTGTCTTAACCTGTTCTTCAGCTTGGTCTCCAGTGGATGTTAAGAAAGAGCAATTTTTCTACCTTGGAAGCTTGAAATAAGTGTCGGTTTTTCATTACTCGCCTCAGTGTTTCCTCATGTTTTCAGATTAGGAGATTTTATACACTAACATCTTTTTTTCTCTAAAGCTTATTGACATATTTGGGCTAATTTTGAACCGTTCTTTTCATAGGTTGGCTTAAATTTAGAGTCCAACGGCTCTCTTCACCAAGACAACTGTTCAAATATCGGACCAAAGCATGGTTACAAAACGGGAAGAAACTTGCTAACCCTGAACTATGCATATATTTAAGCCTCTGTGTATTATTTTGACCATGTATTCATTAGAGAAAATCCAAAATAATTTTAATAACTGTAAATGATTCAAATTATTAGTTGTATAATTATTCCACTCCTGAAGAAGCTCAGCTCAGAGGCAAAAATTCCCTTCAAATCTATGAAGGGTGTGCAGGAAACCCTCGAAATAACTATCCAAATTTGGAGATTTTAACTTTAATTTAGTTTCTATTTTTTATATTGTCCTACTTTAGTGTCAGACTGACCCTCCTTATACTGTTAAATCAAGATTGCTCTGCATCGTGCAGTCAACCATTGTCTTGGGAAGACCAAGAAACGACGGTGCCCATTAAAAAAGGCGCGCTGCGCCGAATCGTACCAGAGCACGCTCTTTGTATCTTTGCAGCCGTTCGCGTTTAATTCGCAGGCCTTGTCGCACAATCCGAACCATCATAACTTGAAAGTGCAGTGTTGGAAGTTACCATCTTCCAAAAATCTGAGCCAAAACGGCCATCAATGGCTCAGGTCGGGCTTGTGGTGTGCTAGGTTTTGCAGCCTAAAGAAAAGCAGCTTGTCCAGGTCTTTAGCATCAAATGTGAAACATGTTATTTTAAGCTAATTTTAAGTTAAGTTTGATGACTGAGCTAGAAATGTGGCTGGATTCTTGACGTCTCGGTCAAGTCTCAGACAGAAAACTCTTGATGTTTGATTTTAAGGATTGCTATCTGTGTTGCTGTGTTTTGCCCTGTCTGATATTTCATGTGAAACAGTTAAATATTTGTAAACATGCATGTGTTTATGTTAAAGCAAATGTATCTTCTAGTTTAAAAGGTATTGGTTTTTTTAAATCCCTTACGTTCCATGTTCTCTGTCTCAGACATCGTAATGGAGGACGCTCCTACAACTCCCACCCTGGTCGCACCCCCTTCAACTACAACCCCTAAACCTTCCACCTCCACCCCCTTTACTCCACTCTCTTCTGCTGCCCCCTCTCCGCCGCCTCCTCACCCTCAGGCGAGTCAGCCGGAGAGAGACTGCTGGAGGAGTGGTGCGGCGGGGGGAGGTGGAGCTCCAGGACGGTTAGGTCTGACCAAGGAGGTGCTGTCCGCCCACACCCAGCAAGAGGAGCAGGCGTTCCTCGATCGCTTCAGCGATCTGAGCCGGCTGCGGGTGCTCGACCAGACGCAGTCTCTGAACATGCGCGGCCACTCACCTGCGGCCCTGTCACAGGGTGAGATATAAACGCTCTTCACACATCATTTCTTTTTTTATCACGTTGAAATTACAAACTTGATTGCATTTAGAAAATAATGCATAGATTTTTATATTTCTTTGATATAAACTATAAATCTGATGCACAATTGCATTTGTTCTTAAAACTCCATTAACCTTAATTAGTAAGTAAAGTCCACCTGTCTGTAATTTAAAGTCTGGATACATATAGCCATGATGTGAGTAAACAGAATAATCAAGGGCAAGTAGCAGTTAGTTTTTTCCCACCAGCCGTGCAGGGCAAACGGCAAACATGTGAAATAAGATTGTTTGGATGAAAAAAACAAAAGCCTACTTGTAAAAATGCTGCCTGCAGCCACATTACCCTCAATCGCAATCTGAATTGAGAAACGTGTTGGTGGCAGCATCATAATTGGTGGATGCTGTACTTCAGCTGCAGTAAGGAGGCTGATCAGAGTTGATGGGCAAATTAAAAACAGGACATTTTAGGCCGCAAACCTTTCAAAGATTGTAGAGGGCCGAGTAATTTTTGAATGCGATCTCTGTGCTATCGCCGGGTACTCTGTATTTCACTGCAGTATCAAGAAGAAATGTTTTTTTCGGGTTTATGGATATGACGTTAGACAAATGTTAATCCGGTCTTTGTTTTTTCTTTCCACTCAGGGGTTCGCTGCTCTCGTGATTACCCAGCAGCCGGAGGTGGCACTGGTCGCCGCCGGGGCCGTGGCGGCAAGAGACTCAAGCACCAGGAGTCGTCTGACCACATCAGTTCCCTGTCTGTCAATCGTCAGGACAGCAGAGCTAACGCCGCCCCCGTTCCCCTCAACGTACCCCTCGGACCCCCCACAAACTCCCCCTCGTGGCTCTCCATGGGCTCCCAGGCCAGCATTCCCACCGCTCCTTTCCCTCATGGTATGCTTCCGATCTACCCCATCTACCCGCCGCTCCCCCAGCCTTTACCCGTTCACGACCCAACGCGATTCCCTCCCGCCCAGATGGTTCCTCCCATGATGGCATTCGTTTTGCCCAACTACATGTTCGCTCAAATGGGGATGCCCATGTCTCAGCCTGCCGCTGTCCCAGGACATTTCTACAACCCCAACTACAGCATTCCCGAGTTGGCCCCTCCACCTGTGCCCTCCTTCGCCGACTCTGCCCCCATGGCGACCACCTGCGTCCTGTCCCGCAGCAGCACCCCACATTCCTTCACTCAGACCCCTGCCTATCGCGACAGGACAGAATTCCCCCTTTTCCAGTCGAGATGCTCCTCTCCTCTCAACCTCCTGCAGCTGGAGGAGTTGCCGAGCAACCGGTTAGATGTCGCCACGGCATTAGCAGCGTCACAGCAAGCCCCGCCCTCTTCCCAGGTTGCGGCAACTGGGGGGCCAAATTCAGCCGATCAACGCAGCTCTGACAATCCGTCTAAGGAGAACGAGAACGTAGGGAGATACTGCCATTACGCGATTCACAATTTTACCTAAAATCGGAGAAACATTTTAAGGATGGAACAAATGTTTGCCGTTTTTTTTAGGTTGAAACTGTCGAGTCCAACCAGGACGCCATGTCCACCTCCAGCGATCTGCTGGACCTGCTGCTGCAGGAGGATTCCCGCTCGGGCACCGGCTCAGCCGCCTCCGGTTCTGGTTCCTCAGGCACGCGGTCCTCAGGATCCGGATCCGGCTCCAACGGCTGCAGCACTTCAGGAAACAGCGGCACCAGTGAGTGGATTTGTTTGTGCTCAACTTTTCATTCTAACTCCGCTGTAGCACTAACTAACACTGAGGAAGTTCAGGGTTTGAGCTTTTTTTTGTACAAATAAAATCTGTAATATGTGTTGTTTATGTGTATTTAAGTCAATATAACTGTAATGTTTTAGTGTAGGGCTACAATAGAAGATTGTTGGCTTTTAGCTTTGCATGATAGCCTCAATCCCATCAGCCTGGATGGAGAACATCCATAAACTTAGATTTTTTTCAAATTAATGTCGCCCTAACTGAGCCTGTCTGTTTAATGAAACTATTTTAGGTGATTTCAGAGGGATGTTGGGTTTGTTGGATTTTAATATTGGGGTTTTAGAGTCGAACACAAATGTGTTTCGACAGATTTGCTTCTGGTTGAATGATTGTTTGGTTGAAAGCGGAGGTGTGGAAGGTCACTTGTAGTTTGGCTTTTAGTTGAGGTGGCTCGTCCAGAATTTCAATGTTCCCAGCAATAGACGACCCCCACAAATCAAGAGAATAGAAAGTAAAAAAATCAGCATACAAATATGGCTAAAAATGAAAGATTGTCTTCTTTTTTAAGCCATGACATTTTACCAGGTGTTAAAGTGTTTTTCTAAGGTAAGAAAGGCTGCTCTGATGCATCTAACACAGTTTGTTTATTATATTTTTAGTACTTGGAGATAATTAATCTGTCCTAGGCATCATCTAAGCTGTTACAGATAAAGGTTATGGACTTTCTAACCTTCCGCTCACTTGATTTTTTCCAGAGCAGATCGTTTCTCTACTCGGCACTGTCTTCCGCTGTCTTACCGATTTAAGTTTGGGCACACCAAATCAAACAAGTTTCCTTTGTCATCTGGTTCACAGATGACTGTTTAGGTTTCATTATTTGTCGAAGCCGAGCCTGTGGGTGTTCGAGGTCGGTTTGATTGTCCCGTCTGATTACGTCGCTGCAGCTTCAAATGGCAACATCAGGGAGGATGCGCGTCTTCGCATCTTCCTCTCTTAGAGGAAACCAGACACGTGCAGCACGTGATGTGGAGTTATGAACGGCAGCGTACAGAGAGTTGTATAGTTTTCTGACAGTCCCTGAAGAATACGTGTATTTATGCTTAACCGCTGCCTGTAGTTTGAGTCATGACGCCACACAGATTCCCCTGGACCCAAATAGATTGTTGCGTAATCTTCAATCAAATGTACATTTATTTCTGAGAAATTCTGCATATAACGTACAACTGAAAGCAGTTTCTAAATAATGTGGAGGTTGCAAACGTCTTATCTGACTAGCTTCACATGTTTGTTTGTTTCTCCCCCCCTTCCCCCAAATCAGCCAGCAGCCAGGGCAGCCACACCAGCAAGTACTTCGGCAGCATCGACTCCTCAGAGAACGACCACTCCCGCAAGCAGCCGCCAGGGGGCAGCAGCAGCGCCGGCGGAGAAAGTGGCGAGGATCAGTTCATCAAGTGTGTGCTGCAGGATCCCATCTGGCTGCTGATGGCCAACGCCGACGACAAGGTCATGATGACGTACCAGCTGCCCGTCAGGTACCTTGTTCGCTTCCCGACACAATCCTCTGTCTCAGCTGATTCTATCGATCAGTTTCATTATAATCTTAACCTAAATAGCTGCACATTTTGAATCTTTAGTAAACATAACATGTATACTTAAAGTTGTATTTTGGTTACTAAGGGGAGGTTAAAACGCGCTTATTATGTAATTACATAATTACATTTACAACTCGATGAACGATGCTGTGACCCTCGGCACCATCGACTACCATCAGACCTTCGTTAAGCCTGTTAGTCTTTCTCAGAGCTGGGTTTACTATGGATTATTTTCTTGCCCAATAAACCAACCGCGCTTTAGCTCGAAGTCACAAACTTGTAGCTGGACATTTGCCTTGATTCTTGGGGATTATCAAGATGCTCTGTTGTTAAATACAATACAGGCATTTTTGTTCTTTCTGGTCTGATGTGGTAAAATGGCTCATGATCAAAACTCCACCAGTCGCTTCTGTCGGTCATTCAGTCAGGATAGACACAGATGTAGAGAGAAGAAAGCATAAACACAGCACTGCTCTTGTGATCTCTACTGTAGAAATAAGACGGTGGGCAGCTTGTATTTTTGAGTTTAGTGTTTGGTTCTGGAACATTTTGTCATCTTCAGAAAATTATAATATGCTTTAGTTCCCAACACCTGTTATATAAAGAACATACTTGGCACCAAGCACTTTCTTTCTTGAGCTTTATCCATATCTGTATGCATCAAATGTATTTTTAGAATTTTGCCTGTTAAAGGTCAGCAGATGGATGAAAGGTTTTACTGACCTTCTCTCTGCTCTGTGGTACCGACAGAAACATGGAGACGGTGCTGCAGGAAGACCGTGAAGCGTTGAGGAACCTGCAGAGACGCCAGCCTCGCTTCACGGACGAGCAGAAGAAAGAGCTGAGCCAGGTCCACCCCTGGATCCGCACGGGACGCCTGCCGCGAGTCATCAACATCTCTGTAAGCACCCCCAGCTCAGCCTGCGTCTCCGGCAGAAGGCGTCACCCCGCATGGACAAAAAAACTAACCGCATTGTCCGTTTTGTGTTTGCAGGGCTGCACTGGGTGCAAGTGCCCCCCCCCGCTACCGCCCGCCACCCCGTTTGACGTGGAAATCCACGAGATGGAGCTGTGCACCGTGCTGAAAACTCAGGAGGAGCGCGGCAGCAAGGACGGGAAGATTCACGCTGAGACGGCCATGGACGACGTTCAGCCAGAAGGCGAGGAGGAGGAGACGCAAAGGAAAGGCGGCAAAACCGAAGAAAACACGGAAAAGTTTACGCAGGAGAGGGAGAGAGCGACAGCAGGAACCGTGGAAGACAAGGACGAGACTTAATACCGCAAAGACAGGAGCTCGAGTTTTGTCAGGTTTCTGCTGATCTGCAGGAGAAAAACAAAAACGAAACACGCGCCCTCCAGGACGTGTGGAGTTCACCGCTGCACGCTATTCTGGGACAGTAGGGAGAATATTGATCCACAAACCTGCCGATTTACTGAAGGACGAGCCAGAGTGAACTGCTCTAAGTGTCTGGCTGTGGTAACACAGAGCGTCAGGCGTGTTGTACGGGACCGCGGGAGAAGCGCCTTGGAAAACCCACCGTCTATTCCCACTCAGTTTTAGAGAGTGACCTTCAGTTCCTTCTTTCTCTGTGTTGTGTTTTCTTCTCTTCCTGTACGCATATTCATTTGGGCTGACTGAAGGTGAATGTCCTAGATACAAAAAAAACAAAAGATTGGAGGGTTCAAACTTGAGAAGACGGAGAGAGATTTCCTCTGTGACTTTCCTTCATATTGAATGTTTTGTACAGACACAGCTTTCTTTTTTTTACTCTGTATATTTTTATACTTTATGCCCCAACAGCTACAGACGATTAAAGAAAAAGTGCCCAAAAATGAATCATTTGTGATGTTACAAAATTGTAAAGTAATTTCTGAAACTGTCAGGATAATCTTATCTCAGACGTTATCAGCACTTCTGTTTGAAAACCGACCAGGGCTTTAATGGACTCTACAGTTCAAGTTTTGACGTGGATTTATGACGATGCTGCTCTGATGGATAGTATCCCTCCCCCACAAGTGATCTCCACTTTTCAGTGTATGTGTGATCGGAGCTTTGTCGTGGCTTTAAGTAGACTTTCCGAGAGGCCAACCTCTTCTTTTATAAACACCCTGACAGTTTTTTTTCTTCTAATTTCCACTCACTTCAACCCCTCCGTTCTCTCCTTGGCACCGTTCCCGTCATGTGATGTTCTACTCTTCTTGGAACTCTTTCTTAAAAGAGTTTGTGAGGTTCTTTGTACCAAATGATGACAATAAAATCACTTCAAATGTCCTAAAACAGGAACCTCTGGTCGTTTGTTTTTTTCATTCTCTCCCAGCAGCTGGCTTCTGTGCATCTCTCTTGACTCTATTTTCGTCGGTGGGTGTTTAGCAACAGTTGGCGCGGGTACACAGATGTGTCCAGAATGGAGCTGGAAGCGGAGAGCGGATCCAACCCCACCGCAGCCTCCTTCTATTCAAACTGCGGGTTTCAACTCCAAAGTTCCCCACAGCCAAAAAAAGACAAAAGGCATGTCCTCGTTCAGACAAACAATGTGGCAGAGTTGACTTCACTGTAACTCTTGATTACAGTGATGATTTTTATTATGTGTAGAAGCAGCTGGGACAGAGCAGGTGTTAATAACTCAGCTGAAAGCTTAAACTTAACTTTTCCAAATATAGGCTTTGTTTCTGTACCAATTTTGCTAATTCATTCTCTTTTATATTGAAAAAAAAACAAAAACATTTTATTAGCTAAAAAAAAAAAAGAAAACTAACTAGAATGCTTTCATGCACTTTAATTACTGGATATCAGAGGGTAAAGTTAGGCGTTTAGTTCACAGGGGTTGAATTCCTGTGATTAAACTTTACATATCCAGTGCTTTTCTTGGACAATCAGCTGTGGTTTGTAGTTTGTCATACAAAAACAAAGGTAAATCCAAAATGTCCAATTTTAAGGAAGTGAAAAGGCTGTTAAGTGGAAACAAACGTTATTGTTATGTCAATAGCAACAATGGCTTTACAAAAAAAACTGCAAATATGTCACAAAATCAGCATCCTACCTTTACATTTAACATTTAGAAAAAGCTGTCAGTCAATCTTTCACGTCCAGACAAAAACAACATTAAAAAAGTGGCACTTACAGATTTGTCAAAGGTACGATGGTTAAGTGAATAACCTGACTTACTTGGCACCAGCAAAACAAACAAAAAGCGGGCGCTTTGCATCAAATTCCCCCTTTTCCTTGGTTAAATTTCTACTTTCTTTTTGCAGTTAATAAATTAACTTTTAACTTGGAACCTAAGACTTCTGAGTGTTGTTTTGCAATAAAAAAATGTATGTTGCAAACATACAAAAGTTCAGGTAAGCAGTATTATTATTACAGCTATCCCTGTCTTTCACATCCATCTGCCATATTGGATGCAGAGATGGATTTTATGGCGATATCTTTGCCTTCGAACTCACTCGCTTCTAAAGAGCATGTGTGATACAATCCGTATGTTGACGTTCAGCCATGACTAACACATAAAAACACATAAAAAGTGAATTACCTCCGGCCTGATGAAGTAGGTTAAATGCTACCATTTTTACTATTAATTTATGATCTCGGTTGCTAGTTTAGACACGTGTTCTGTTTAGTCTGGCTTTTTTAACGATGCTTTCAGTACATCAAGGCAGGACTTTTATAGCAGCTGTAGTTGCTACGATATGAGTGTAGAAATTCAAACAGGCTATCCAACATCTCATATACTATAATATAATATAATACTATTGTGAAAAAATAAACTGAATTTTTAGATTAAGCCTTTTTTTTCTTTTTCACTTAGGTTCATTTGGTTTGGTTTGGGAAAATAAACCAAACCATTACATTTACCACCAGGAGTACAAATTGTCTTGCTGATCAATAAATGAAGGTTAAGGATCAAGCGTGGGAAATAGTTTGGGAACATGTGCAATAACTCACTGATAGTCCAATGTGTAAAGAAACATTAAATATTTTGAACCACCTGCATTAATAATTTCTAAATTTGTTTAGACCAGAAAGAAATTACATAGATAACTTGGAGATAAAGCAGTTTTTAAGATTGTCCCAATGATTAATAATTTAAGGAAGGAATTAGAGCGGAATTAGATCCAAAAATGTTGCACATTTACATTTAATGGAGGTGATTTATTGATAGAATGGGAAACTATTCCCAGAAGTAAAGGTTTGGCCAACATCATGTCAAAGACTTCAGTATTACATTTTGGATAGCTTTTGAGGTTATGTTCGTTTGTCTGGACGAACTGCAGGCACATCTAACTTTGGCCGTTTCCACATAAAAATTGCTAAATAACTTTTTTCTAAAGCTTAAACATAAAGATACCCTTGAGCCAGAGTTTATGAAGGGTTAGTGCTTGCTGGAGTATTTGAAAGTAGGTAGCCTGAGCGAGTTTTCTAAATGCAGACACTAAAAACGTCTTGCTTTGCTGGCTTTGCAGTGAAGCCATAAGTTTGGCCCTGAGTACAATTGTTGGGATTTAAGGCTTGCTGAGAAAATACATTTTTGTAAATTGTCAAAACCTACAGTGTTGTCCATTTTTCTTTATGAATTCCGCAAGTTTCTCCGACATGTCGGATCTAAACGTCCGAGGTCTGGTTCAGGTTCTAAGTGGGATACAACTAAGGAGACTCCAGCAAACAACTCAACATTTCAATATTCTGACCTTTGAGACTCTTAAATTCCTTCTGTCTTGTGACAGAGCACTCCACCACAAAGAGAAATTTTACAAAACTATGTGGTTAGTTAAAGAGGTTTCTACTGGAGTATGTTTGATCTTGGGTAGAGTTTTAGATTTCATCAGGGTCCTTCACTGTTGGCCAACATGACAGTTGTGAGTCCAATATTCTGTTCTAGACGTTTGTAGCAATACTGTGAGGCCATTTTGATGGTAGACGATGGGACACATCTTTACCTTGGTTTACAACAGCACTGAAGTAAAATTAGGTTTCAGTCATATTCTTAACTAATATAGGGTTGCAGAGTTGTTGCGTCAAGGTGGGAAAAGGTTCAGGGGATCCATAGATGTTTCTGGGCCAGAAGGGATCTATAGTCCCTTTACTGAGTCCTGGTTCTTTGCCACAGTCACATAAGGTAAGGTAAGGTAAGGTAAGAAGGTAACTTGAGCCAATTGGCTTGTAAAACACGTTAGTGTCAAAAAGAAAGCTAGAATAAACACATCCTCATTGTATTTCATCACTGAAACTTTTAGTCTGAGGGAACAAGCCAGCAGACTGCAGTGTAGATTTGATCCAATCTGGGCAAAACATATAGGATGCTTAGCAGGGACCATGTACTTCAAAACAATTACATCACTCAGATTTTCCTCCAACATTACCACCTCTCCCCTTCCGTTCTTAATGCTAGCCTCTCTCCACGCCTCTGCCTAACTTCTCCCTCCTTCCTCCCTCCTCCCTCCTCCTCCTCTGCCTCCTGTCCCACTCTTCAAGTGCAGCAGGATGGAGGACAGGGTATCGACTGTGTGTCTTCTTGTAATTTCTTTGGCTTTACGATGGACTGAAGGGCAGAGTCAGAGTAACGACACAGACTTGAGGTAAGAACTCAGATCTGCTCATACCATCTTCCTTCTTGTAGCTTGTTTTCTTTTAAATATTATATTCCTACACATGCAATTTTTAAGTCTTAGGAGTCTGCCCAGGTACTTTTATATTCGGATTACTGGAAGTGCAGGTTTCAATGTCAAGTTTCAGATGTGGGAGCCGTCCTGTAAACACGCACAGGGGAAAATGAGACATGCTGGAACTGATGTACCAATTAAACTGGGCACGTTCACAGATGCCGTTGGATTTGGTGGCAGCAAGGGTTTATCCGAATTTTCCATCTTTTGCGCTTAAATGTATGTTGCGTGGTAAAGCATCGACGAAGCCTAGCCTTCTCAAAAAAACACACAGGGCGTAAATTGAACACAAGCAACAAACAAATACCTGTGGGCTGCATAAGCTCCAGAGGGTCTGAAAGGAGGGACTTTAACCACTGGGACCGTCTCGCCAACTGTGGCCAGAGAGCACCGCAGCAAACACATTGGGAAAAAAGAAAAAAAACGTTAGATGATTTTAGTATTATAGGAATTTCAAAATGTAAAAATATAAACGTGTATATATTTATGTATAGGAATAGGTTTTAGTCTATGTTAAACTGCTGGACAAGTCAACAACTCCATCTGCGCATGGTGGCTGCAGCCAAATTAAAAGCTGAAGCTGGTCGAGCTTTGATGTGTGTTTATCTGAGTTTGGAGCGGTGGGCGTGGGTCACCAGGCTCCATGTGTGAGCAGTCTGTTGCGTCGCAGGTTAGAAGCGCCTCTTTGCTGCCTAAACGTGTGTCTCCTGTCAACTTTCTTGTGGTGCAGTTTGCACACAGCACGCACAGTGTATGTGCATGATAGCGCCGCTGGCCTGGTTTCACCAAGCTTCATGTGAAAACACACCACTTCCACCTCCATCTAGAAGCCAAGAATACAGTCTGCCACTGTTTTCATACACCGGGTGTGTTTGTCTATGTGTGCATGTAGAGTTTAACCTCCAAACTTGTCAGTATGACTGATCAGAGATGCATGCATTTGCCTGGAGTCCCTTGCAGTTTTTTCTGCTGTCTTTTTCAGGCCCATGTTCTCCTGCGGTGGTCACCTGGTCACAGACTCCGGCATCGTGGCCAGTGAAGATTTCCCTAATTTCTACAAACCCAATAGTAAATGCACCTGGTACATCACTGTGAGTGAAAGGCTTTCAATGCTTCAGTTTCAAAGCTTATTATGTTTGATTTTCAGTTGCTTATCGATATAAAAAAAATCTCAGAAAAGTATTCAATGTA
The DNA here is from genome assembly GCA_032876305.1 of Orestias chungarensis. NCBI lineage: Eukaryota > Metazoa > Chordata > Actinopteri > Cyprinodontiformes > Cyprinodontidae > Orestias > Orestias chungarensis. The sequence goes on along the minus strand of JAVLVB010000236.1, from coordinate 1,023,391 downwards.
ACAATAGTAGTTTGTGAATACCTGGAATGTTTTACCCAATACAAAACATTTCTAGATTTACCTTTTATCAACAAAAAAGATGAATGAGTTGCTCATTTAACTTGTGTCCAGAAGAGATAAAGAGGTAAACCAGAACCTGTAATTTACTAGAAGAGGTAAATTAGAGGCTCTGACAGATTTCTGGTTTTACAGATTAATAAAAGTTCGAGTGACATTACAGATTCCAAAGGTTTGGGTGTTACAACCGACAAAATGACAGACTAGGTTACAGAGGCCTGGCATCCAGATTATTGATGTTTGAAGCATTCAAATACTGGTCGTAAACCTTTAAATAAAGGGGGACATAAATTGTGTTTGAATAGGACCCAAATACAGGAAGGAGATGGGAAGGAACTCGTGAAGGTACTGCTAGAAAAAGGTCAATTAAATGGGAACCGAGGCAATAAATTAACCTTTAAGACCAACATCACCCTCACTAATCCTAAAAAAGTTAAACTGTAATTGACTAAAAATCCGGAGTAGGAGAACAAAAGAGAAAACTTAACAAATCCAATGATGGAGATTAGGGGGACCTTAGAGCATTGGAAGTAGCTGAGGAAGGTCATTCTTAACCGCTGCTAAGATTACAGTTAACAGTAAGAGTGTTGAGAGATGAGTTGTTCTGGGTTCCTTCACAATTATTTGTAGATAAGGGTAATTATAGAGCACCCAACACCTTCTACACCATTCTGGAGACACAAGATGAATGATGGGCTCTAGAGAAGACAAGGATGATAAGCTCCTAAGTCTTTAAGAGAGGATGGGGTTCTAAAATCCCGAGGAAATGTCAGGTCTCTGATGACTGATGACAATTCTGGAGACAAACACTGATGCAGGTCATATGTGAGCTACAAGTCACAAGTGATCGAGATTTCTATTCTGACACTGATCTCTGGAGACGATAGTACACACCTGTAGTTGGCATAGATGATAGTAAAGTCAGAGGAAAGTATAATTGTGACTGTGATGGTGATGATATCAACTGATTACCAGGATGCTCTAGAGAGGAAAATTAAGATTTAGATCTCCACCATGAAGTTTAGGATGTACACAAAACTGTACTTTTAATTCTCCAGGTCCCAGAGGGTCATGTGGTCATGCTGTCTTTCCGCCTCTTTGACTTGGAGGCTGACCCCACCTGTCGCTACGACTACCTGGACGTCTACAACGGTCACTCGCGCCTGGTGCAGAAGCTGGGCCGTTTTTGTGGGACATTCAGGCCAGGCGCCCTCATCTCCACTTCCAATACCATGATGTTGGAGATGGTGTCTGATGACACCACCGGAGGGAGGGGATTTCTTGCTTCATTCAACGCAGGGAAGCCACACATGGAAGGTTTGATATCCAGGTTTTCATCTGGTAAACTTTGATTTATGGTTGATGATTACATCGTTTTATTTACGAACAAATTACACCTGTCCTTTTCACATCACAAAATTATAATTTGTATAAAATGTTGTCGTCTAGCCAGAGTAAAGCCAAAGGTCCACCAAATCATGATGTGTGGATGCATTTGTGTTGGAATAGAGCGTTTCCTGTTTTCACTTCACAGAGGACCAGTTCTGTGGAGGCCGACTGACCAAACCACAGGGTTCTGTAAAGACGCCCAACTGGCCCGACTCGAATTACCCGGCAGGTATCAGCTGCTCCTGGCACATCACTGTAGAGCCGAGCAATGTAAGCTGATCATTATGCACTGAATGGGTGTGGCATTGTAACTGATTTACCTGTGAACTCAGACCAATAAGTACGGCTGGGTTTTTTACGCTTTTGGGTTTCAGAACAGAAAAGTAATTTTAATAAAATGGACAGCCTAAACAGCTCTATTGTTGAGCTATTATCTCAGGAACGTCACTAAAGTCAGTTTTGGTTTGAGACTTATGGTAGGTACTAATATTTGTTGGTTGAGTGACACTTAAATCAAGACTAATAAAGATAAAGATTCAATAGCCCTAGTTGATAGTGTTTTGAAACACCTTCATAATTCACGTGTTTAAAGTTTTACCAGTTGTTTCAGGTCCTAAGGTTTCACGTAAAAAAATATAAGCACAGAGAACTCTGAATCTTCAAGATTATAATATAATAATAAAACATCCGCTGTTACAGTGTTTTTAAGCACAATGAAATAATGTTGTAAACCTGTGTTTACAGTTTGTGAAGTAGAAGAAATGAATTCCACAATTTTGTTTCATTTTCTCATATTGTTCCATTCAGGCTGTGTGGGCATCCAAATCATACTAAAGGGGAAATTGTAGTCTAATTTTGTACATTTTTGGTTAGCCTGACTTGGGTGCACAAATTTGTCCTAATTGCAATAATTTCCTTAGTAGAATGTTGATGGTGCTTTTCTCAGACGTAAGGTCAGGTCTATTTGAATCCTTTGCTCCACACTAAATACTGTAGGAAACACCCAACTAAGCTTATGATGTCAGCAAACAGTGAGCAGAAAAGGAATCTGTGTTAAAATGAAAGGAAATAAAATCTAGTTAGAATAATTAGAATGGGTAAGATGCATTTGGCATAAAACATGTAAACATCTGGTATGAAAGGAAAAAGTTGTAGACTAGCATCTCAAGTTAGGTGGTCCAGCTACCTTATAAAACAAAGCTGCAAAGTTTTATAATGCAAACCGTAATTTAAGACTTGCGAGGATGGAAAATTAAACTTGGAAAGCAGGAATTTCTGAGGGAATAGTTTCTCACCGACAAGGACCTCAATATCTAACGTGTCTGCTCCGTGTCTAAAACGTGGTGATTGATGCAGGGATAAAGTATTTGAGCTTCTGAAGGTTTGTGTGTCAATAAATTATTTTCCAATCATAGAGTTTTCTACATTTGGAAATTAAAGGACCGTGGTTAGTAGTAATAGTAGCTTCATCATTGTGCAGAAGAGTAGGGTAATAGCTGTGTTTAAGACTTCCACCTGCCTTGGCTTGGATGAGATATGCCATTTTCTTCTTTTAATTAAATTATTAATAAAAATATATTGATCCCAAGACGAAATTATACATTGTTTGAACTTTCTGATTTTCAAAGAGATCTTCAAAGATACTGATGGCTGTGGCCAGGAAAGGTCACCGTACAGATACACAGTTGTAATGCAGTGTATCAAAATAACCCTCTGACTCATGACACTGTGTTTATAAAGTATTCCTATGCAGAGAATGCTCAGGGTTACCCCTGGGGTTCTTGATTTTATGAAGAATCCTTCTTTGCTTCAACTTCTCCAGTGGTTCCACAGTCTTCTTTATCCTTCTAAAGTTCTCAGATGCTCTGATGCTGCGTCTTATTAGTGTCACTTTATAAAACAATATTCCTTGTAACATTCTTCTTTACAGTTTGACTCAAGCCATGCAATTTTTTCTTTCAAAACTAAGGATTTTTTAACCATATGCAAATTTGGAAGGAAATAAACACCTAAACATACTATTACGACTGTCAAACACAGAGGTGGCAGCGACATATAATTTTTTTTCTTGAGTTGTGACAGGAAACTTGCTCAGAATTTATAAAAAATTGGTGAGCTAGCTAAACAAAAGACAAGCTTGTGATAGAAGATCCTTATACAGAGGCTGATCGTTCCAGTAAAAATCCAGGCCTACATCAAGCTGGGAATCTATGACAATATTTTATATTTTTTCTCTACATTAAAATTTATATCCAATCTGACTGAGCCAATCTGACTGAGCCTGAGTTGTTTCGCAAAGATAATTCTATGTAACAGGGTTGCTCTAGATGTTAAAAATTGGTGGAGACTTATGTTCCACCTAAAATTTATGCACTACTGCTATGCTATTCAGTCACACAGTACCCCATCAAAATATCTATCACACACTATAATTAATAGGTAGATATTTAAAACTTCCTTGAAGGAACTTAATTTTTTGTTGGACTGAATTATTGCACGTCAATATACTGAAGTGAATTGCTGTTGCAAGAGGAAATCGCAAAAAGTTAATCAATAGGCTCATCAGTAGGAGGTTTTCTTCATAATTTACATTAAAAGCATATACATGTGTGAGGGAGACTGAAAATGGGTGTGAGTGGCCCTGATATTAAAGGTTACATGAAAGAGTCCATTGAGTTCCTGCAGGTGTGTTCATGGAGGCCAAGAAATTGACCTTAAGGAAATGGGGGAAAGCACCAAGGGCAACAGAAAGAGTAAAAAGCCCCTCTGTATTTCTACTCTCCTCCAGAACTGCCTTCCTGTGGGCTGTACTGTACTCACTTTATGGAAATCAGAGAGGTAAACATGCCTGCATCATTCCTCCTCGTAAAGCTTATAGTTGGTGTTGCCATCTGTCTTCCAGGTGATTGAAGTGAAGTTTGAGAAGCTGGATTTGGAGTCTGACCTGTACTGTCGCTATGACTACGTGGCACTGTTTAACGGAGGAGAGACAGATGACTCAAGAAGGATTGGAAAATTCTGCGGAGATAGACCACCAAGGTAAGATCATTGCCAATAAATTACTTCTAGGATGAAGGAATTGCTCAATTTCCCGTGACTGAATATATTTCTGAGATGTTCTCAATTTGTATGTAGTGCTATAGTGACAAATGGCAATGAGCTCCTTGTCCAGTTTGTGTCGGACCTCAGTGTGACCTCAGATGGGTTCATGGCTTACTACTCCAGCGTTTCCCGTGAATCCCGCTCCCCCACAGCTGGAGGCGACTTCGTCCACGGACCTCACCCTACTTCCAGGCCACATAAACCAACCTCAAAGCCAAGGAAACCTGTCAAACTAACACCTAAACCGACTACCAAACCAGCTTTAACACCAACCACTAAACCATCTGTAGAACCAAAGTCTAAACCAACTAAAAAAACATTTTCCAAACCTATTAAACACGCTTTGAAGCCCTCTCTCAAAACCACACCAAAACCAATGGCTAAACCTTTCAAACCAAAAACTAAACCAATCTCTAAACCAACACCTAAACCAACTGGTAAACCAAGACCTGGTATTCGTATTAAACCAACACCTAAACCACCTAAGAAGCCATTTTCACGAACTCCTCTGGTAAAGAAACCTCCTCTTCGCAAACCCACTCCCAAACCTCCAGTCAAGCCCACCTCCAAACCCAAACCAACAAAACCTACACTTAAGTTGCCAGAAAAGAAACCCACAACTAAACCTGCAGCTAAACCTACACTCAAAACCAAAGTAATTAAGCCAACTCTAAAACCAAGAATCCTGGTCAAACCCTCACGGAAACCTTGGGTGAAACCCAAACCCACCATGAAACCTCGGGTCAAACCTGTCAAGCCGACCACAAAGAGTGGATCCAAACCAACAATATCTAAGATAAAACCTAAAGCAACATCTATACCAAAACCGACCAGGACTGTCACCAAAAAACCTTCTGTCAACAAGATACGTGAGTAAAAATAATGCTGTACACTGTACCTGCATTAGCGTGACGGTTACCCAATGTATTTCATGTTTGAATGTGTGCTTTTGTGTGTGTTTCCTGCAGCCGTACCTCAGAACCCGGCGTGTACACAACCTTGTGCAAGGATAGGAACTCTCCAGTCCAACTTCTGCCCACATGACTTCGGTGAGCAGCGACTCAAACATCTTTCTTCTACACTTGTGAGAAAGAAATAGGGCAGCCGAATATTTGAAAGGTTATACACTAACAATTACTCATGTTTAATCTCATAGCCATCCATGTAAAATTTAATTCCACTTAAACACAGAAAATGAAACTTTAATAGCTTATTCAACAAAATTCTTACACAAACATTACTTTTCTACCTGAGCAAATAGTTGAGGCTCCCTACCAGATAATAGGTAGAAAGTAACTTCTTGTGGGAATTTACCAGTATCTTATGTCAAGCTATCAGTTGTACCGCATTCCTCGCCTTTAGCTAAGAGATATTTGAGTAGTTTGTTGCATTTACCATTAATATAATGGTGCCAAGCAACATCCCCAAATAATATACATTTGGAATTTGACTAGGCTAAGAACATTTGATTTCCCTAATTCTCAGTCCGTACTTGGTCAATTTAGTAGGATGATTAAGGGTCCACCACTGTGTTAGGTTGAACTGATTTCTCCCCAAACCATAACACTTCTGTTTCTATATTCACGGTAAACTTGCTTGGATAGCCAGAGATTGGAAGCTTAACTTCTAATGTCTGGTATTTGATTATGTCCTGCATCTGTGAACTGTTACTGTGGAGACTTTTGGGACTTTGCTGCCAGAAACTAATCATAAAGGCACATTTCTTTTGGACCCTGTAACTTTTTACCAAACTTTTAAGTTTTTACACGACTTATCATACAAAGCATGCGTTAATTCATACCTACCTTTAAGATCCTTCATGCATTATCTGAAAACTAAGAAAAAGCAAAAAACAAATTTTATTTAATGAATAATGTCACTTGGAGGGTTATTACGAGTTTTTGTAAATTCAACTGGTTTGCAGATCAACTTTATCAAATGATATGTGACAACCTCCACTGAGCATTATACCTCTCTGGGCAAGGCACTCAACCCCAAGTTGCTCAAAGATCTGGTTTGTATTATGAGTAGTTAAATCTCTCCCTAGTGTGAAGGGATTTGAGTGGTAAGCGTGAGTGGAAAAGTGCCATATAGTTAAAGTCTGTAGTTATTTTTTTGTTTTGTTTTTTTCTCTCTTAAAAATGCTAAGTTCCCAAGAGGAATAAACTGATATGTAAATGTAACTTGGGTATGAAAGGGAGGTGTTTTTTGACATGACAACAATACCTGAATAGAAGTAGGCAGGAAGAGGAATTTTCCCATTATACACATGAAGCAAATTTTTGTTTGGTTGTTGGTTTCATTGGCCCAGAGATGGTTCTAAGATAAAGGTTGTTGTTTTTTTGTACAGCCAAAGTTGCTACTTGTGTAAATGGAAAGGGAGAGAATGAGTGCAAACCAAGGATCAGCACCGGTTTATCTCCAGGACTGGAATTGTAGGAAATTTATCCAGACAACTTAGCAAGAATTTAATTTTAGGTTGTCTCTCACATTTCTTTTTTTAAATATATGAAAAACAAAAATGACTTACAAGTTGGTTTATTAAACAGCTGAACTTTGCATACTATAAAGAAAATCAGCTGAAGGCTACTATGAAATAAGTTGTTGTCGCGGGTCTTGATTTTTTCCCCCTCTTTCTGTCTTGAATACATGAGTTTCAGAAGCTCTTATCTGGTTGAGATACATTTTCATTCCTGAAACATCCTTTGACCTACCCTTTTTCCATATTTGTCATTTTTTTCAAATCACATGGTGTCAAGGACTTAAGCCTGTACTTTTGATAGTACAGGCTTAAGAAATCAAGGGAGGTGCAGAGAATTTTTCTTTGTATTTTATCTTTTCCAAAAACAAAGTCCTTATCTAAGGTCCTACATTACTATCTTATTTCCTAAAAGCTAAAATTAACCAAATCTAGATTAAAATATTGATTTCTGTTTTTCCTCTGACTCTTTGTTCACCCTTTCAGTGGTAACAGGGAAGGTGACCTCTTTGAGTCTTGCCCAGAACGGCTCAGTGACCTTGGAAGTGAACCTGATCAGAGTCTATAAGACAGGGCGCCTCAAGATCAACAAATCCGGACCCATCAAGTCGGTCATGCTATCCTCTGCCTGCAAGAAGTGCCCTGGAATAATCAAAGGTACAACACACAGCTGTGCTTTTATTGTGACTGGCTTTCCATACAACATAATATGAGCTGTTGACCGTACAAAACCTAAACAGTCTTGTTAAATGTTTTTTTTTAATTGCTTCAATTTAGTTATTTTACAACATGTTCTCTCCCAAAACACCTAAGATGTGCTTTTAAGTCTTAAAGATCATAAAGTTATAGTAATTTAAATACGAAGTAAATGTGAAGCAGACAGAAATAATAGACTGTTCCAAATGTTCTTTATTTATTTTTTTTTTTTACATAAAAAACAAAGTCCTTTTCAGACCGGCACTAACAAGACCTAACCTGAAAAAAACGGCAAACATTTAAAAAAATACACAGAGTCTACCCTATCTTGTCTAGAGACTTCAGGATTCATTCATTTAAACAAAAAATCAGTTCAGCAGATTAGACAGTTCAGACTTAACATCAGTCTCTAGTAGGATGCTTATTCTGTTTTATCAAAACTAAGGTTATCCAGACACTTATTCACATCTGGGCAAAGTATTTACTGTTGATGCCTACTCCATAGAACCCAATTCGACAATCTTCAGTTTCCCTTTAAAGCCTTTTAAGAGAAATATGTAAAAAATAATAATAAAAAAAATAAATAATCATATGCTGTCTGCAAACAATATTTATTTTTCTAGGCTTAAATTTCTGAAAGATCAATCCATTTATATGGAAGACGTACCCTAAAAAAGAATATAGATCTGAATGGCGAAAATATATCTATAAGTTTGATCACAGAGTGTGAAAACATAGGAGATTGCACAGTAAGGTAGTGAGAAACGTAGTAGCAAAGTACACAAATCAACAATGGGATTATTTAGATTTTGATTGTTGCCTTCTTCTATTCAACTTTCTTTTAAACAAACAACATACCTAATATGATAGAGTAGGAATACAAATTATTAAATCATTTCTTAAATAAATGGTTGTCAATCTCCCCCCATTAGTGCCTCTGTTTTGGATTGTATCTAGACTTCTCTCACGTTTGGACATTTATTCATGTCTTTTTTTCCCCTCCTTCAGGTCAAAACTATGTGCTGATGGGAACAGTCGATGCCCAGGGCAACGGTCAGCTTAGCCCATCCAGCTTTGCTCTGATTTATCAGCCCGCACACGCCAAAACGCTGGAGAGCCTTTCACGCAAACCCTGCTGATGTCGCCACCTCAGCCACCAATCAGACCCACGGTCGACAAATAAACCAGATGAAGAGTGACACAAATGTAAATGATATCCTGCAAAGTTTTTAACATGCTACTAACAATGAAAAGCTGTCACATTTGGGATATCCGCCAACGAGTATTTCATTTTTTTTTTTAATGTAAATTATGTATTAATGGAAAGTATTTCTATGTTAAGAAATACAAAACAAATCCAGTTGTTGGAATAGTTTCTGTTTTTCTTTAGTTCTTTTGGTCTTAAACAAAAATTAGATGTGGGATGACTAAAAATAAAAAAAACAGCAAAAGAGCTCATTATAGAAGGATGAGTTTATTAAATCAACAGGTGCAAAGTGTGCATCTTTTACATCATTTTCACTGAAGTAAATCAATTTTACAAAACAGAAACATGTAATTCATATTACTGATAACAACATAGGTTTGGTTTTTTTTTTCCTTTATTTGTTTAAAATGTTTTTCTCCGTTCAGTTTGATACAAGTACAAAAAAGTAGAGATGAACCAAAGCCTAGGGTCTCTCCCATTTTTTAAATTTTTTTACCTAACATTTACCTACAGTTGCACTTAGATTAAGGCTAAAATGTTAAACTATAAGACACAATATAAAAATTTGTGAAAATGCAAATAAACAACATGATAGAATTGAATACTAAAAGCCCACAAGTGATCAACTGAACCTCACACACTTGAAATTTGTATTTCACCAAACTTAGAGGGCAAAAAAACAATATAAGAAAAGAAAATACATTAAGCTGATATTGGAAAAAGTAACAACTACTAATTTAGAATGATACGGATTCACATATAAAACAGAGATTTCTAACAAAACTAATCCTTTTGCAGCATGTGGAGACAGTAGAGAGGAATCACCGCCTTCGATATCTCTAGCAGAACCAAGCTCAGTGTGACGACCAGACCCTGTGACCTAAGTAGGGTTGAGGTGACAGCGAAGAGACTCAACAACGAATAAAAAAATTTTTTTTAAAGAAAAAAAAATGAAACAAAGAGGAAATATGAACTGTAGACCTAGACGCGTTTGATGTACGGATGGACAGTAATTCAAGTTATTTCGGTTCAGATTATAATAAAGTGTTGTTTCAAGTTGAGTCACAAAACAAATCAAATCTTATGATTGACCCAGGGTCAACGTGAGCAGCTATCTGCTGTCACCTGCTGGGGGGAAAAAGGAAAGGAGGGAGACAAAGTTAGATGCTTTGGGCCTTCTCTACTGTTTGGGAAAGACAACCAAAAAGTAGGCATAAGTCTTAGAAGCAGCATCTTCGTTGAATCGTCCCAGGAGCACCCCATCAAAAAAAAAGAAAAGATTTCTGAGCATTTGGGTTCAATTTTACTAGTTTAGGTTTGTTACATTTTGAAGGAAAAGAGAAAATTAACACATCGTGAATAGTAGAACATAACAAATTTAAGAAATATTCAGTATGTACTCGTGAAGCATGTGCCTTTAGCAGCTTAAGTCGCTCTAAATATTAGCTTTCAAAAGCTTTTTTGGGAAATTTAACAAGTAAACACCCGAGTCTGGCATCAAGGTCCTAGACGCCTAACAAGATAAAAACCTGCCATGTAGACAATTGGATTAAAGCTGGATTCATTTATCTGTGTTGATCAAGAAGATAAATATGGACATTAACTCATTCAAAGTCTCCCCCTTGACCTATATGATCTGTTGTGTTAATTACAGAACAATTTAGTGCTACTATTTATGTACGTTTTACTGATTTGTTCGAAGCCTTTCATGGTCCGCTAGCTCTGAAGCTCTGGCGCTGACAGTCTGACAAAGTGACCTGTGAGCATGTTTTCTACTGAGAGGAAAACCCTACCGCAGCCTCACAATACTTCACAACAGAAAATATTCTTTATAAGTTTCAGAACTCACATATAAAAATCAAAAGCTAAGTAAAACATAAAACCCAGCTGATTGCATATCAAAAAATAATACAAAATAACTTTTATTGAAGATTTGCTTGAACAAAAATCCTCATTGATCACAAAGACAGTCATTCACCAGTGTTTTCCAAGATGTCAGTCCCCTAATTGTATTTCATTTCCCCCATTGCTGTAGGAGAGAAAACAGCCCCAAGATTTCTTAAAGTTTTCTATTATACTTCTGTTATTTAGCTTGGTCAGCGCTTTGTTCATTTTCTTATTTCCAAACACCTTTTTTCATTTGCTCACAAAAGTATATGTCGAAATACGTTTAGATTTTTATTTTCATTACTTGAAGTACAGGACAAAAAACAGGACGATGATCTATGTGGTGATCTTTGCTCGTCCCCCATTTGTTTGGTTTAGTGTCTCATATAAGATGCAGTAAATCACAGTTTCTGTGTGAGTTCTCGGCTTGTTTACCCCTTCCCCTTCTGCATTTTTCACAAGAGACAAGAAGCTCAAAAGGATAAAAAGACATTGAAACATATCCTGGTATCTACTGTAGTGTAACGTCGCATTTAAAAGTATTAGCCTGAATAAACACACACCCCTCAGAAATATCTAAATGGTTTTTTTGGTA
>JAVLVB010000236.1:1000442-1011879 GCA_032876305.1 Orestias chungarensis | reverse complement strand
CCCCCCCCCCCCCCCGAAATCCCTGATTTAAAACGTTTATGGAATCTGACGTATTAAAACATTAACAACTACTGGAGTTCCAAAACTCAAGTAGCTTTAAAATGAAATACATCAAGCCTGCTCACCCATGATGAACCAGCCGAAGAGGAACATGGACACCAGCGAGCCAAAGGCGATGTTGATCCGGTTCAGACGAGGGCATTTTGTTTTAGAGGACAGGAAAGGCAAGAAAAAGAATATGATAGTGAAGATCCCCGACACGATTAGGTAGATGGGGATATTCTGCTCGATCTGACACTCGTGCAAGTATTTTACCCCTAGTGGACAGAAGAAAGGTTGTTAGGAAAGTGAAATCACTGAATGAAACAAACAGGGAAATGTACTCACCTAATATGATCTGAGTAATGGGTAGGGCAGAAACAATCAATGTTCCAAATACTGCAGAAAGAAACCAAAGACTTGCTGTCTATACTCAGAAGAGAGAACAGAAGCCATTGAAATATTAGAAAACCGCGATCTCACCTTTTAACCACGTTTGCTTTTTGTCCGTTTCCATTTTCACTGATGGTGAAACTAATCTGCGGAACAGCACAATGTTTATTGCAACGTACAAACAAGAAAGAATTGAAAATTCCTCTTGAAATGGGAATGATTTCTGTTTATATTTGTTATTTTATTTTTTGCAATTTAAAGGATTGTCCTACATCTTAACTTTTTTTTACTCAGTTTTGCATTTTAATTTGGACTTTAAGGTATACTTTAAGGTACACAGTTATGTAGTGCACCTCGGCATACTGTTTGTCTAACGATGCTAGCCTCTCCAATGATAAAGGCACCCTCTAAAATACTATCCGTGCTAATGGACAGCAGGGAAAGTATCCATTTCAGTGCCTAACTGAATCTTAAAAAGAATACCAAGCAACTGAAATAAGCTATAAATGTGCTCAAATTATGAATACCAGATGAAGGACATGTTGCAACAAGCAATGACCCACACATAAATGCATAATTAAGTGAACAAATACAAGGAAATAGGGAGAGGGCCTATAATTAAGCCTTGTTGGACACCATTGTGCCGGCCGATGGACTATGACTATGTATAAGGTAAAAAAAGAGCATCGAATCAGACAGCTGAAGCTTGATTTAACAGGGGTCATGGAACAGGACATTGATACCGAGCTCCAGACCCCAATCTGATTGGTACAGACAGGATCTCAAGAGTCCAAAAAAAGAAGTAAAAGATTTTTGTGAAGAAGAGCAAACCAAAATTCCTCCTAATCGATAGATTTAGAAAGACAACGGCTATGTTCAGTCAGGTCTCACAGAGATGCATGATTAAGCAAATTACATTTTGAGATCTACACACACACACACATTTTATTCATTTTGGCTTTACTTTTGTTTATCAAACAATGACAGAGTGGAATATCTTAGGTTGTTTTTGTGAGCTTAAGGGTAGATTCAAATGATAGAAATTAGTGATAAAGATCAGATCATCTTTAGTACATTCTGACATGTTCAACCCAAGAATAGAAATTATATATATATATATATATATATATATATATATATATATATATATATATATATATATATATACACACACATTTCCCTGCCACACCACAAGGATAAGCGGGGTTGGATAATGGATGGATGGATGACTGGATGGATGGATGGAGTACACACATTTGTAGGCTTGAATGCCATTAGTATCGCTACTACATCTAAACTTCAAAGATTCAAGGAGATTTTATTGTCATTACATCACATGTACATGTACATGAGTTGGACCGAAATTACACTCTCACGGTCCAGATTTAAAATAGCGCCAAAAAAAAGATTCTTTGTTTTTGTCATGTTCATACATATATAATTTTATTTTCCTGCAGGTGTGATTACGTTCATGTAAGTTTAAACAATGCATGAGCTCCTGTCAGAACAACAGCAGGAGGTCTGACTACATTCCCACGAACAGTCTGACGAGAAAACAAAACTAATTTAAGAAAGAAGGAAAAAAACAACATTTTCTGGTTATAATCAGTGAAAATCTAAAAAAAAGGTGGGAATAAAACGGGTAAACGGGAAACAAATACGACAACAGCCCGGGAGAAAGACTTACCTGCAGTTTAGTCCAAACTGAACTTCTCTCGTCGCTCTCTGGGACATCTGTGCGTCAGCTGAGCTCCAGGTCGTTAAAAATAAGGAGCGCGTCTGCGCAGGCGCACTCGTACTATAAACTGAAGCTAGGTTACCTTCATAAAAAAATTACAATTAAAAAAAAAAAAGTATTTTTACATATTTGTTTAAACCAGCACGGTATCCTGAATGTATAAAATGACATAGATGATTTGTGAAAAATAAAATTAATTACAAATCAGTAAAACAAAAATAAAGATCATTTGACATTGTTCTTATGACATCTGCAACAGCACAATGATCCTAGTCAGAAAGAACCAACCAGAGCGAAGAGAGGAAGGTCTGGATTAGTAGATCATTACTGCACTGACACGATTTAGTGACAGCCCTAAACATTTCCTTTTTTTTTTTTTTTTTGCATTTTTAAAGTTTTATCCTAGATATCACTGAATTACATCATTATAGTGAACAGCCCGATTGTAGAAATCCCTGCTTATGTTTAGAAACATGGCTCTTTTATAGTCCTTTAGCCAGCACACAGGTTTTCTCATATTAAAATGAATTAATGACAGTAATGGATAATCCAATGGATATAACTCATCCAATTGGTTGTTTGGAAGAGCAATGCTTATAAAGCAAGAGAAACATGTGGAAAGAGTAAAACTGATTAGATGTTGGGAGGGGATCAAATAGGACAAAATCAAATAGAATCAAATAGGAGGAAAAAATAAAGAAGCACTGGACCATAAGACTAATCCTTCTCCCCAGCTAAACCAGATGCCTGTTCTAACAAGTTGACATTCTAAGAAGTTGCAAGTTAGTGTGCAAATAAGCAGAGACAGGACACCCTCCCTCAATACACGTTCGACTGCTTGACTGAATCTACTTAACGCTATGTGCACTTACATGTTTTCAACCATATATCGTTGGTTTTACACCACAACAAGCATAAAAACAGAGGCTAGTAGTCTGTTTATGACACGTACAGTTTGGTTAGGCATTAGCCTACAGGCAAATTAAAAAACTATTGCAGTTTCGCTTTCTAATGTTTGTAATATCCAGCAAGTGAAGCTGATCTTCCAAGGTCCATGAACACAGAATTACAATTTGGAGCATCAGTCTTTCAAGAAATACTGATATATATATATATATATATATATATATATATATATATATAGAGAGAGAGAGAGATATGTCTTTAAATGAGAGAAAACCAACACATACAGGGTAAATAAATTACAACATTTTATAGCTATAACAGATTTCATTTATTTATTTGTTGTTTTTACCCAAAAAAAGTTAGGCATTGCTTAATTTTCTGTCCCTGACAGTAATCAAGTATTTTGTCCATTGTTGTGCATTTGATTTTGGTACAACCATGGCGACCAGTCTGATGTCCTCACAAGTCTGTGAGGCAGACACTGGTTGAAGTCTCAACATGGACGTGGCCTCTGGATCCACAGCGCGACCGTCCGCCTCGCAGATCGATCACGACGGTCCTGCCTCGGTCAGATTCAGAAGTCTGGAGCCGAGCCGCCCCGAGGAGAGAGTCCCACAGCGGACCTCTGCTCCATATCTGCACACATACACATGCAGAGTTCCTGAAACATCCCGAAAAATTGTGCTTATCCTTGTGTACTATGGACACACACAAAAAATCCATTATATAAATATATTTATATTTAGATATATATGTGTGTGTGTGTGTGTGTGTGTATATACCTCTATAAAAATGTTTTACAGTTAAAAAAAAAAAGTTACCTGCACAAACAATAGATTCCACTTGTAAGAAATATGAATTGGTTAACAGTAGTAGCATGATTGCAGCTGTTCTCTGAATGCCAAAATGAACACCTAGAAATTTGTGTCTGTCTCTTTAAGAAGCTCCCACCTCTTCCAACACCTTTCAGCACATAAATGTGCATGGCGTTACCCAATATGTGAACTTTTCTCCTAGTTTCACATCAGTACGTGTCTGTATCAGAACATGTGAATGCTCAAACAGGAAAAACTGGTCAGAGGGTATGGAAAGATAGATAAACCTAAATGAGGAAATAACCTGATAAAGAAAAAACATTCTTCACCTTTAACATATTTGTCTGTCACATAAAATCACAATGAAATTAATTGAGATTGTTGTTTGTAACTAGACAAAATGTGGAATACTTCATGTGATGATGAAGACTTCTGTGGTTATCTGTCTGAATGTAAAACAGAGCAAAAAGAGACATTCGTCGCACCTCTACAGAGATGTTGGTGTCGGGATATCTCCTGTAGAAGATAGTTCGGAGGTTGAACACGGGGTTTCTGTCCTCCTTGAACACTTGCGTCCTAACAACATCGCTCTCACACCGCACCACAGCATAAACATCTGGAGCTGCAGGCCCAAGACAAGACAAGACAAGACAAGACACCCCACCCGGCGCAAAGACAAGAAAAGGAACAGACGATAGAAAATATAATGTAATAAACATGACTTAGACAACCGAACATGTGGTTAAGATGTCTTACAGACCTGTCTGTTTGGGAGGTCTGAGTCCCGATGCCCTGTGGAGATGGACTGTGGTCACTACACTTGGCTGGGGTAAAAAACACTGGAACAAAGACGGAGATGGCAGTTCTTCCTTTAGTTCCCTACCAAGAGAATAAAAAAACACAACTGGGATAATGAGGAAAATCCTTTCTATAAAAAGGAAATGATTAATTTTACAAAGTACTTCTTGTTTCTGGGAGTGAAGAAAAAACTGATTCATAGATTAGACAAAAAAAAACTTAGGCAGGTACAATAAATTCTGCTGAAACGTAGCAAAATCGCTGAGAAGAGAAACAGTTTTGCTAAAATACGACTAAAAATGTCATATTCAGCTTTTATGTTTGGAAGGATTTATGTCTCCGTTTCATTTTGACCTCTTCATATTCTAGGTTAACTTTTCTTTTTAGTTCATTTTTTTGTTTACCCATTGCCTGTTCAGCGATTCTTATTGGGTATTATCTCCTTCGTCATTTCTCTTCTCAGAGTTTCAAGGCAGAGTTGTGTAACGTTTAAGTGTCTTTACCTACAAAAGCTGTCCTCAAACCTGAAGTAAAGTCAACATTCTTTTGGAAACTTGACATCACACATAGGAGTAAAACATTGGAAAACACTTCAACTCACATTCTGGCCAAAATCTATCGATATAAAAAGTGGAGATAAGATTTCATGCGGTCAGTTTCCAAGTGCATAACAATAATCAAAACCAAACCGGCGAGTCCCTCCTTTGAGTCGCTCAAAAAACCTCAAAATGAAGCTTTGGTGAGTCCTAGTCAAAGTCCAGACATTAATAAAATAATTTATTCAACTGTACAACATGCATCCAACAGCATTTTCTACATTTTATAATGTAACCTGTTGGAAAAATAAGTGAACAATAGTATGATGTGGTTTATTCTTAGATGGTAGAACAGCTTTGAGTGCTTATTTATGAGCTCAGACCCATTTTTTTGTACTTTTCTGCACACCTGAGTTGGACATGAGCATGTGAAAAAAGCCTTAGTAGGAAGCGCCCGGTGTCCCCAGGGAGGAAGGTGGTGGGCAGCACCACGAATCGACCCTGAGCCAGAGTTCCTCTCAGAGTCACGCTTCGGGAGTCCATGTAGATGGAGCTGGCCGCCTGCTCCACCACCCGCTGCACTCGGCCGCGTCGGTTCACCTCCACCTTGATGGGGTGAGATGCTTGCAAGGGGAATGAAATTTAAAGCAGTGGCGAAAGGTTCGTGTTTCGTGTTGTGTTTCTGTCCCACCTTTAGCACCTCAAAGCCTATTGGCAGGTTTTCTCCTCCTCCATTTTTCTTTAGGACCCTCCTGTCCTCCTGTTGCAGACAGATCAGCACCTCCTCCTCTTTGTTTTGCACCTCAAACATGAACTAAAAAAGCGGCTCATGTGTACTTTCAGCAGTTTTGTGTATGTTAAGACATGTATTATAATCAGGCCTACCTGTGGATTGTGCAGAAAAGTGTTCCTGTGGTTGATGCATCCTCCACACCGACTCCTCCTGTCCATCTCCTCAGCATCCGCTCCCCTTTCCCTTACTTCCACATAGCTCTCTCTAGCCTTGTTCCCTCTTTGTTTGGTCGCTTCAGACTGAATGTTGCTCTTACTGACAGCAGTGTTGCTACACTTCGCTGCAGAAAGAGTTGTCGTGACGGGGGCAGTTGGAGCTGGAGCCCACTCCCCAAAGCTGTGGGTTTCTCTCCAGTGTGAGCTCGACCACAGCAGAGTCCTCTGGGCCAGCCGGCACACCACCACATCTGTAAAGTGGCAGCAGAAGTCCTGGAAATCCATCCTGTTTGGAGATAAAGTAAATAAATAATGATAATTAAAAAAGAAGAAAAACACATGAAATCTGTGGTAACCTTGCAGAAAATATCATGCATCATCATCTTATGCATGCATTGTTTGGATATATAGTGAGACTTTAACTGGAAGGAGGGTTACCAGAACTCCCCAACATCCCGAACAACAATCCCCATCTTCTCCCTGTCTGCACGGCTGAGCTGCTGCCACTGCTCTGACCTGCAGGGGGCGTGCAACAACACCGAAACGTGTATCCACCTGATCAGATGCCCAAACTCAAATGCAGTTTATGATCATAAACATATAATAATGCAATAATTAATCAGCATGGACTTTACATTTCTGGTTTTAATTGGAGAGCAGTGACAAGAAAGATATTAAGTGAAAATCAAAGGAAATACTTTTCAACTAACTAAAAAAATGTAAAATTTACTCCACATCTTTAAGCTTTTATTTGAAACCAATGCCTTGTTACATGATGATTTACCAGTCATATAATACCATGATTACAAATATATGTAAATATGTGTGAGTATAGTGTAGAGTAACTACTTCCTAGAGGTGCTGTAGATGTGCTCTACTGTGAAACAGATGACAGGGCGTAGGAAATAAACAAGTAGTGTTTTAACTTCTGGAAAGCTTTACTGCACCGCCGTGGCCTTTTTGCCTCGGTTTTCTCAGCACTTCATAATGTAAACACCAGATGTTTCCCTGTAAAACATTTCCCCAGCTCTTGTAAAAACCCTGTAAACTACATTATCAGCCGAGGCTTTATTCCTGAAGCGCCTACAAAAAAAAAATGGGCTCAGCACTCAGAAGGGAAATGGTTTCAAAGAGCTCTCACCCCTGACTCCAGGCGCCTTTCCAGTCCGTGGTTCCCCAAGGGTTCCTCATGCGCACTATAAAGAGACGGGACGTCCCGCCTGTCCTCAGCAGATTCTCCCCGAGCCTCACCTTCCTCAGTGCCGTGATGCCATAGGCGTGCCCTCGAACGAGCCCACAGTCCGACACCGATTCCACTGTCTCCCCCTCGGCCGGCTGAGAAACAAAAATGTTTCAAGAGTTGACCAGTAGTGTCTGAAACGCCGAAGCTCCAAGTGGTCCCAGAGTGGCAAGGCCTACCCGGATGGAGCAGGTGATGAGGGACTTGTGCTCATGGACCTTAGCTAATGTCTGGAAGAGGGCCTTCCTCCGCTCACTGTGCAGGCGGAGGGCTTCGCAGTCCAGAGTGAGAGGCTCAGAGACCCCTCCGGTGAAGTCGATGAGGGCCTCTGCTGTGTTTCCTCCCTCCAAAGCCTCGTAGCAGCCATTCAGTCTAAAACAGTGGGAATAAACTGCATTGGTTCATCTATTTCCATGTTGTCAGTCTTATCACTGCACATACAGGCTTAAATTTACACATTATTTAAATTATTTCCTAAATTCTACCTTTTAACGTCTTAATTTTTCACTGAGGTTCAGGTTTTTAGGATGGCCATTCCACAAAAAATTATATCTGGCCACTTTATAAATGATAAAGCCAGATTTTGTTTGGGGGAAAATTGTCCTGTTACTAGTCATTCCTTTCTGTCATTCCAGTCATGGTATACAATGCACCGGTATCACTTTAAACGACAACTAAGTGTTTCTCTAATGAAATGAAGCTAATCCATTTGGGCAGCTTTAAATTGATTTTGAAAATATTTGCGTTAAAGCAGTTATAAAATCATTTCATTCAGGTTAAAATGAACTGATTTATGTTTTCAGCTTATGGCTTTAACTGGTTCTTGTTCATTTACCACGATCTGTCTGAAATAGGGTAAGAAAAATTAATCGGTCGAGACCTCATTAACAGATTAGAGTATGGACAATCCTGTTACTTTGCATCTGTTTTATTCTCTTCTGCTTATTAAACGGAGAATTTCCCATAAATATGTTTTTCTAATCACATAGTTGTGCCCATTTAGCCAACGCTTCTATGTGCAGTCCCTTGTAAATGCTGTGATTACTGTAAAGTAAGCATATATGAAATTGAGCATAATAACACAAAATAACTGCTGAAACTGAAAGTTTCACTCATTTAAATTACTGTTATTTTTCTTTTTTTGATAACTCTACTGTAGAAAACCTAAATTTAATAAGAAGGAACTGGCACAACACAAAAAAATTGTAGCATTTCTTAGTATTTTTCTGCTGGGTGGAACATTTTTATGTGGTGAAGTTACCATTATTAATTATTCTGTTGGAAATCTTGAATCATTGATGGAAACAAGATTTTCGAATCAGTGTTGGAACTCAACTTTTAAATGACTTCTATAATTCTGAGATCCTTATCTGATGGCGAAGATAGTTGACAGGCTTTCAAACAGGTTCAATTCTGTTTCTTTTTTTTACTGACTGAAGGTCAAGCACCATTTAAAAAAATTTATTCTGTTCATAGAGTTGGAACCTCTATTTGTCCATGTCACACAGAATCGGCTTCCTCTCACTTTGCGTACGCCTTCTCCAGGAGCGCACTCCAAAACTCTCTTGGTGTTGCTGAGCGGCAGAAGAGCAGAACTCCGTCGTGGCTGACTGGCAAACGGTCGTCTACTACGACATCAACCCAATGTCCGAAGCGCCAGAACCTGAAATGGAAGATCCCTGCGTACAAGTCTTGTCGTTTTGGGTTCCACTCCTGATCTGTGTGGTCAGGAATGACCTGGAGTGAGTAAAAAGGAAGCGGGGTGGATTAATTGAAAGTGTTTGGTATGGAAAAATGTCAGGCCAGTGAGCTGGAAGAGAGAACCTTCTTCCACAGTGACGGCTCAGATGCCAGGCAGGAAATGGCCGCAACCATCCAGCAGTTACCCAGACTGCCTTGGTGCAAGTCCCGAGTGCTGATGCCGTCAACAAACAAACGAGGGTCGGCGCATATTTCCTAGACAAACGAGAGAAGAGAGGAGGAACAAGTCAGGAGGAAAAACACACGCAAGTTCACATCCATTAACTTTCATTCATTCAACGTGACGGAAATATGGATCTTTCCCATCTGGGAAAATAAGTTATGTGTTTTTATGGAGCCTTTACTCATTTCTACACATACTGTATATACTTACTTTAAAATAACAGTGCGGTCCAGAAACACAGTATTCTCCAAAGCCTTAAAACTAGTTGTGATTGCTTTCCAAGTAAGGAAAAGAGGTCGGGCTCAGCTGGTTTCGGGCTTTGTAAAGGTCTTCCAAAAGTTTATCTTTGGACTTTGGCTGCTTTTTTCATCACACATCCCTTCTGATTTTAAGACGCTGTCATTTCCTGAGTTAGAGCTTCAATTTTTGTTTTATCTAATAACAAGAAACCAGTATATAAAAAAAAACTAATATGGCATAAAAACCAATCATTGAAACATCTTTGGGTGTAACATTAAAATTATTAAACACTTCCAGACACTTCCAGTAGAAAACAAAAAATAGGAAGTAGCATTACATTTTATGGCAGAAACTGCACCTTAGCTACTGTTATAAAACATTTATTCCCGACCCTGCAAGGACGACCGTTGCCCCAATAAACCAGTCAATCACAAACTTTAAAGTTGTCCATTTTTATTCAAGCCTTCACGTTTGGTTTAGCTGGGGTGTTGAGATTCAGCTCTCACAACGCTGCGCTAAAAACAACACGTCCGCTGCTGGATCTGAGCTAGACTATTGACACTAGTATGGCTTTCCATCTGCATCTCCTCCTCGGGGAGATAAAGTTTCACTGCCTGTCTAACCTGTCTAATTATAGAAAGTGGTTCAGGTCTTACACACTGTTAAACTGCTTCCTAGTTTAGATAGGGTACCAGGAGGGATGGATCTACAAACAAGGCTCTCAGCATTGGCTAGGATAGGTTTTGGTTTTCTTTGGAGACTTTTACTTGATGACAGCCTCACCCTCGGCCTCCTCCAGGTCAGTCCAGGTGGGGGCGCCCTCTTGTAGAAGAGGGATTGGTTTGTGGCAGGGAACAGGGGGTCCTTGAAGAGAGCTCCTCGACGCAGGCAGGAGCGCCTCAGCTTGCTGAAGCTCTGGCCCTGGAAGTCCTTCACCGCCTCCAGCATTCTCACATCAAATCACCCAATCTAGACTGAAAGACGAGAGCAAAATGATTAGATGCATTGCATGTAAGGATCTTAGAAAATACATAATCTGTTCTTTTCATCACAGGCGGGATGCAATCACGATACAACATCTGATATATCAGAAATTATGAAATGTAATATTTAGATGTGGGTAATAAAAGCTTTCACTCAGCTCTGGATCATCAAAAATGTAATTTTACGGTGCAGCTCCAGTCAGACTTTAAACAACATTAATCCTCTTTTCTGGTTTTTCTACCCATTATGTGGAGATGCACCGTCACAACTGGCAGAAATGGACAAATAACTCGATATTTGCCTGTATTTGGCTCATCATTGTGAACACCTGGGAATTTTTTGTTCAATTTAAAATCTTCAAGACGAGTTTCTTTCTTAACCAAACAGCTGTCAGACCTGGGAAATGTAAAACTCTTTCACTTGTGATTGAGTTGCATCTTTTTGGAAAAGCAGGATTTAACCTTGATAGTAAGTAATTTAGATCTGAGTACTGGGTTTGGAATGAAGAAAGGCTTCAGGAATCGCCTCAACTGCATTTTGTTTTGGCAAACCTTTGTCAATTCTGGCTAAAAGCTGGTTCTTTCTCACGAAAATCTTACATTTTAATGTGCTCTACTTATTACTCCACCATGAGCAAAGACTTTTCCAACCAGATATGTGTCAGAAGCTTTCTGACTGGTTGTCATTTCCCCTCTGTTGCTGTGCTGGTATTTGGAGCGCACAGTTTGCCTGTCATCTGTGAAGATTCAAGCTGGGAGGAACAACACAGATTTATATCAAACACACATTTTTTTATTTTAAAATTTAAAAAAAATTTAATAATAACATATTACATTTTTGTATGAACCTTTAAATTACTGATGGATAATCTTGATG
>JAVLVB010000236.1:969113-1000342 GCA_032876305.1 Orestias chungarensis | reverse complement strand
TTTTTTTTTTTTCTATATATATATATATATATATATATATATATATATATATATATATATATATATATATATATATATATATATATATATATATATATATATATATATATAATTTTGTTTTTGCAGCAATATTTTAGTATTATGAACAAAAAGCACAAATGTACATTTCTGTTTCTTTGGGTTTTTCTTAATTTTTTTGGGGATCAAATCACATAAAATACTGAACTTTAGTATAGATCTCATTTGTACCATAATTTTATTTTTATTTTTTGTATCCATTTGCAATTCTTGCAATTATTACTCATAAGATATAAATGTTAGAA
Source organism: Orestias chungarensis (assembly GCA_032876305.1). NCBI lineage: Eukaryota > Metazoa > Chordata > Actinopteri > Cyprinodontiformes > Cyprinodontidae > Orestias > Orestias chungarensis. Next base: position 1,000,019 of record JAVLVB010000236.1, on the reverse strand, counting down.
GACAAACGGGTCAGTTGCACTTCCGTATAAAAACACATTGTTTAAATCAACCTTTATTATTGCTTTTTTGAAAAATCAAGGATTATATTACTTACTCATGTTTACCTCATACTTAAAGCACTCAGGGAAGATACAGTCTGACTGTTTCCTTGATGTTTTCTTTGTTATTACGCATCCAAAGAAGAGCGACTTTCTTTCTTCACTCGGAAAACAGCTTCCTACAGTACAACTCATTCCTTTCAGACGGTCCAAGACGTTTAACGTCCTTATAATGAGTGTGTGTTTATCTCTCAGGTTCTGGGGTGATTGCTGTGTGCGTGTGTTTCTGTGTAACCATATCTCCCTCCACACAGACAATAGGCAGATGGTCACCACGCACGGTGACATAACAACCAGCAGTAAGAAATAAAAACCTTCTAGTAAAATGCAGTTATTTACTCATTTCTGAGAGTTTATCCTCACATATCTGTTAGTTAATGTTGCGCCACAACATGAACTATGGTGTTTTCTGAAAATGTCAGTCTGACTTACGGCTTCTCCCAGCGTTCTGTCATGTGGTCGTTCTCATACTTCCTTCGTGTACTTGTTTCTGATGGTTCTTCCATTCAGTCCTCATCTCACCATGGTTTGCGACTCAAGCTTCCTTTCTGTTTTCAGGTTTTGCCTCCTCCTCCTTCAGCTCCTTCCTCAAACACACTCCTTGAGGTTTGGTTGCTGTTGAACGGTGCTACTCCTGTCACCTGAGAAACCAAGAGGTTGACACCCTATCCTTTAACTGCTTCACTGCCAAATGTCACCTTGATTGGACCTGACATCTACAAGTTTAGGCTGTGGAAATAAACAACACTGAAAGAGCAAAATTAGAACCGTCCCCTGGTTCTAAATATAGAATAGGTGTATTTTAAGAAAGTCTTCAAGGGGCTGAATGGGACACATGTCTAGCTACTGTAAACGTGGGAATAAATAGGCATCAAAAGCTTCGATTACTGAATTAAAAAAAGATGCATTTCAGAATTACTGGTGCATTAATAAATTAAAATAAGTATTGAATCCACTATTAAATTTCTTCTTTTAAATATTTTGTTTTATTATGGAGTGACTGACCACATGCCTGGAGTGAAAGTTTCTGTCAGTATTAAGCAACTTCTCCTGAATAAAGACACAAGTGTATTTTTCCCACACAAGCTGTTTTTGAATCTTGTTAATCGTTAGTTCAGATTGAGCATTTCAACTATTATGACTTTCGTAGTTTGAAGCTAATCAGTAATGTGTTTATAGTTATGTTCTGTCGTGGAATCCTCATGGTGCATTTCTTCATTCATCTTGTCTTTATTTGTATGATGTCTGATGGTATCACATACTGAGAATGCCTATATTAGGATTTTATCATCTGCAATCTTTACTCTTATCATTATCTTTTTAAGCTGACAGTACCATTTTATCTAAACATGGTGTGTTCAGTGGCATCCAAAGAGTTCAGCTTTGGTCTCATCTGACCAGATTATATATCCTTCCAGTATTTTATTGGAATCAAGAATCAGTTTATTTATATAGTGCCAATTTATAACAGATGTCATCTCATGGCACTTTACAAGACAATCAATTAAAATCATACATACATCATTACAATCAGTTTGAAAACGTTTGCAAGTTAAGGAACCCCAGCAGATTGCATTGAGTTACTGACTTGCAGCATTCACTCCTCTGGAATCAGCAGACCGAAACAATGGCTTGTGTTGTCGTTGACTATACAGCTATCCCTCATACTGAGCATACATGTAGTGACAGTGGAAAGGAAAAATTAAAATCATCAGACATGCTGTCTGATGATTTTACCAATAGGGAGCAAGTTTATAGTGAATAGAATTGGGCCAAGTATGGAACCCTGTGGTATTCCACAAGTAACCTTACAATGCGGAGAGGATTTGTCATTTAGATGAACAAACTGGGATCTGGAGTGTCCAGAGCTTCTGTAGAAAACATTTAACATGATTCTAGATGGTTTTTCATCAGGAGTCGAGTCTTGTCCCCTAGGTATACACAGAGTCTGTTCCATTTATTTTTTTAATAAAGGTGCATTTGCTTTTATAAGCTGTATCCCTCTGTACAATAATTAAGTAACTAGTAAACATTTTATAGGTCATCAGTTAGTAAACGCATCTGAAATTGTGTTCACTTAGCAGTAGGAATATTTCCTAAATTCTGACATATTTCAGGTTGTCACTTTTTGGGCATCCTTTTATTTACCTGTTCCTCTTCTTTCCTAATTCACTAGGCATGTCCATGTTCTCGATATGGGCATTTAACTTTCCTTGTCACGGAAGCTCCATTAATATTTATATTTAATGTTAAAGTAGGGTAAAGGGTAGATAATGGAGTATTGGTTTATATAGAAATGCTTGCTTTACTTTTGTCAGTTTAGTGGGTGGAAGAAGTTACTCCATTAAAATAAATCCTTTGCCAATATTCTAGTTCATTATTGGTCAGTTTGCTTAGTAAGTCGGATAGATATATTAATATAGAACACAACATTTATAGAATCAATATGATGGGCTTTACATTTAATTCTACATAGTTTCTACCACATGGAAAAAAGAGGAGAAGTTTAGTTTAGTTTTATTAAATACAAAGAAAAGTTGGAGAAAATGATAGGAACATGAAGAAATAAGGGAGAAGACATCATTAGATAGCGTCTTAGAATTGGACATACTGATTTGAAAACACCTTTATTTATGATAGGAAGACCCCAGACATGGATATCCAAGTGTGGGAGATATAGGACAATAGAACAATGTGAATTTGTACAATTGTACAAAATACAGTATCAGGTTCAGAGAAGTAATATAAAAATAAAAATTATAAATTGTTGATTTATTGCAGAAAATTCAGGAAGCAGAGGATATCAACCTATACCTTATAGTTTTTAAAACAGTGTAAGTTATATACCGGTACCAAAATTATGTATACAGTGTGTAAAAAATGTCAGTTTTGTCAAGCGATCCACGGTCTTACCAGTTAGTGGCGGTAATGCTTCCAGACGTTGCTTGTCAACCTCCAATTAAACAGAGAAGAAGAATCCAGCGTTCTACTGGTCGCGTCTGATGCGCAGCTGAGAGTAGCCGCTGCAGATGTGGCTTCTCGATTCTCATGAAACATTCATAATGAGAGCGTTTATTCTGGCTTTGTTTTGCGTCCACGGCCTCGCCGTGGGGGGTGAAGACGAGAGGCTGCCAAATAAATGCGAAGGTTTGGTGGCTCAGACCGTTTTTATGTGTTAAATAGCAGCAGCCCCGCGCGAATGTTTGAGGTTTCCTGCGCTCGCTAATTAGTTTTTTTTGTGCCCCTTCTTTTTAGTGTGTAAGTTTCTGAGCACAGAGCTGCAGGAGTCTCTGGAGAAGACTGTCCGCTCCAAGGAAGTGCTGGAGGTCGGAGAGGTGCTGGACACTGGCACCAGGAGGAGGAGGATCAAATATAACACCTCGTAAGTCTGCTCGATTTGTTCCGCCTTCATCCTTATTAGGGCTTTTAACACAATGCCAGAGTGGGAAGTCATCAGCACTGAGCTTGGAGAAGCGAATGTTTGCAGCCGAGCAACGTGAGCTTCCTCTCACATCCTCAGTCAGCACAAAAAAGAAAAGTCTATGCCTCCTTTAAGATTATAGCAGATGGTTTCCATGTCTGCAAAACCCCACACGAATTTACAATTCAGTTTAAAGGGTTTTATATGAAAGCGATGGAAACAATGCTAGAGAAAATAGTGGGTTTTTAGTCCTAGGAGTAATCATTGTTTTATGAAACAATAACCGAATTTGAAAATATATTTTTTTCCAGTCAGGGAGACTTCGCAGGGGTTTGATGGATTGATGTGATATTAGACATTTTCGGATTAGCTACAGTTGCCTGGTTAATTTTAGTTTTTAGTGACTTGTAAAAACACGTAAAACTACGTGCCAGGTTTTCATTTTTCCTACTTTGACCCCCATTGTTGGGTCGTGAGTGTATTAACTAGATTTTCTTTGGGATGAAAGGGTTTTCTTGTAAAGTGCCTTGGGATGACACCTCGGGGTGTTTCAAATAGACGCCACATAAACTGAGTTATCAGCATACATATGGTAGGACAAAAAAATATAGTGTGGGTGAGAATGGACGCGGTAAATAAAAGTGACTTGAGAATGGAGCATTGTGGAACCCCACATGTGATCTTACCTTAATAACACTTTACTTCACATACACAGAGATGCTTTAAAAGCACAGCGAAGTGTGATGATTGTTTAGAAACCGGGAGACCTGGGTAGCTTGAAGCTTGATCTGCATGTTGTTTTATGCTTGAGGTTAGATGCAGTTATTGTTTTTCTTTTGTAAAGTGTTCGGGGGCGTTTGAAGAGTTTTATGTCTTTGTTTTGCTAAAGCTGTAACCATTCACGTTTCATTGTAGAGAAACCCGTCTGACGGAGGCGTTGGACAACATATGTGAGCACATCCTGCAGTATAAAGTCCACGCCGAGAGGCCTGGTAGCCTCAGATATGCCAAGGTAGCGTCTCACGGTACTGATCGACAGCACTGCTCACAGATGATAGCAATCTGCTTGTGTTTAAGTGTCTGTTTTGTCTTTGACTTAATGTGACTGCAGGGTTCCAGTCAGACCATGACGACTCTGAAGAATCTGGTCAACAAAGGAGTGAAAGTGGACCTGGGTATGCCGTACGAGCTCTGGGATGAACCATCTGCTGAGGTGTCAAACATGAAAAAAATGGTAAGAAAGATGGGCGGCCACCTTCCCGACTCTAACCAAAGGTAAACTTTTGCCTAGATTTTGACAAGTGAACGTTTTATCAAGCAGCCACTGTAGCAGGATGAGATAATCCTTTCACATTTAACATTTCATTTTTGGTTTTTGTTGGTGCAACAGAAGCCTTTATACCAAATACTTGTAATTTATTCAAAAATGTGTAAGGAAATAACAAAAGACTGCAAAATAAATTCCTTGGGTTATATGTGTTACTTACAAGCACTGATGCTTAATAAGTCTCAATTTTACAGACTTTGCACCTAAAATAAAGCCATTAGTCTGGTTGCACTAATCAAAGTCTCCCCTCGAGACTTCTTGGGGGAAAACTGTCGTGTGTGTGTATATATATATATATATATATATATATAAATAAAACACTAGCTGGTTTTGTTTTCAGTGTGAGACAATGCTGGAGCAGTACGAGGAAGTGGTAGAAGAATGGTACTTCCAGCATCAAGACAAGAGGCTGGAGAACTTCCTCTGTGAGAACCACGTACTGAACACGTCAGAGCGAGGTAGGACACACAAGTGGACAGGAGAGACCCTCAATGCCTGCTAGAGGGCAAAAGTTAGATGAATTGAATAAACACATTGAGTTAAAACAGTTTGTAAAGCTAAATACACAAGGTTTGTAAATTGAGGGGAAAATGACATAAAAATACATGAATCTCTAAACCAAGGGTGAGTCCTCCTGAATTACTGTCTTGCAGGTTTTAGATCAAAACCTCTACATGTATAGAAAAGGCCAAATAATGAGCCATTTATTGGGTTTAGGTGTATTGGAGAAGGGTTGCATCTGGAGGCTGCAGGACTGTAGATCTGGAGAATCGGGGTTGGTGAATTTCTTTGCCCTTCAAAACCTAAAAAAAAGGCAAATTAAATTAAACAAAATGTAAAATAAGTTTGAAATAAATAAAAATAAGTAGAGCTCGGTTGTACAGCTTCAAAAAGATAATTTCACTATAAACATTAAAAAAATTCTCTATATAATGGTTCACCTTACCTAGACCAAATGATGGTTCACAATACACACCTGGGTTTAATAAACAAGAGATAAACAAGCTGATAGATTGCTTCCCTTGATAGTAATTGTCTGCAGCTTGAATTTCCTAAATTATGTAACCTATTGGCAACACAAGTTTAGTTAAAACAGATTTTAAGAACACGATGGTGAAACACCAATAATTATTTGCATGTAAAGTTTTCAGGTTTTGTCTTTGTGCTTCTACTGATGTTTTTTTATTTATTCCTGGGTGCAGAATGTCTGAAAGAGGTGTGGAAAGGTGACATGGGACATAAAGGAGGAGCTGAAGAAACTGGAGCAGAAAAAGAGGGAAAAACGACGCATGACGCCGGAGAACTCTGAGGGGAAATCTTTATATTGCAGACAAGACGAAAACTTAAGCACAGCAGCTGCATCAGAAAGGACGAGTTAAAGTCGGACGGTTTTTGCAGAAGGGATAATCTGCACTTTGCGCACTTTATACAGTATTTACAGACTTTTTTTAAAATTAAATCACTGCAGAATTTTAAGTACATGTACGGTTTTCTATGTTGTAATAAACCTTTTTACCAACGTTGGCCTGCTTCTGTGGTTGCGTGACTATTAAAACCGGGCGAGATCAGTGGAAGGTCAACCAATCTGACTGCTCGGGTAATCAGGCCTGATCAGACTCAGCTGGGCTCCTCCTGGCTCTTGGAGACAGACAGGGCATCAGAGAAGCATCCGTGAACGAAGTATGCCTCGGCTCCCCGTTCACTTCATCTTCTCCATGTGTTTTCTGAGCGCTCAGAGCTACTCGTACCAAACTAAGCCGCTGTTTCTGACCAACTCCGAGCTGGCCACTTTGGAAGACGCCTCTGACTCCGAGGATCCCTCTGCAGCTGAGGATCACCAGGCCCTTGTGGTGATCTGCCATGGCGACAGCACGGAGATCGTGATGAGACCTCACCTGTTGGACCCCGGCCTCCCCGAGCTGCTCGGACTGAGACTGGGACCGTCTGGGTCTGGATGGGATCAGTGCTCGGCCGGGCGCTCCGCAGATGGAGAGTTCATCATTAGGGCTCCTCTGGCTGAGTGTGGGAGCAGAATGATGGTAGGTGAGACTGTTGACCCCCACAGCTGCACCAGATTAGAGCTGCTCCATGCTGCCACCTGCTGGTTCTCATCCTGTCAGTGCTTTGTGTGTGTTTTTTGTTTTTTTTTCAGGTCACAGGCAGTGTGGTGCTGTACACCAACACACTGCTGTTCTTCTTCACAGGATCATCGGCTGGTGAGACGCTCCAGATCCAGGGAGCCGCCATCCCTGTGCTGTGTCGGTACAGAAGGTGAAACACGACCGGACGGGGAAATGCACTTGTGAAATAGTCACACCTTTTGACGTAGCCGTACAAAAGCAAAGTCCCAAGCACTACAGAATACATCTTGAAACCTTGAAAGAACTTTTCAAGAATTTAACAGAAACTTTCCTGAAGATTAGAGTTAATTCTGCAGATTTAGAAGAACTTCAAAGGTACTTTTTAAGGCATTTACTGCTTTCTTTAGGTTATGTTCCCAAGCGTACCTTCTGGAACTTACCAGGACTTAAAACTTTACCCAGATCAGGAGGTCACTTTCCAGGATTTAGGTACAAACATGAATTCTAGTAGTAACACTAAGTATCATGTATGAACTTGTGGAGTCGGCTTTTCACAGCAATAACTTGTAGGAATCTTCTGTATGACTTATTTTTATGTGTTGTGAAGGAATTTTGGGACTTTTTTTTTTTTTTGAACACTATGCTTCTTATTCCCTCGACCCACGTTCAGCCAAGCTTTAGCTGCCATACAATTTGCTTTGTCTAAAGTATTTAGCGCACTGAGGTAATCATTTTTGACTCGGTGACTGTAACGTTTTAAGGTCCTCTTGGCTCCATAACTAAGGTTGGTATGTTGGTGTTGATATCTATACCTGGTATTGTTTAGATTGCTCACATCAGCAAATTATGAGCAGACATCAGCACTGTGTCCCTGGAATGGTTAATTAGCAGGCTTTTGCAAGCCCCGCTAACATGCCGAGTTAATTCAGTGGTTTAATTCAGGTTTGTTGGAGCAGGGAAACGTCTAAAATTTGACCTGGAATTACCCACTCCTGTAAAGGCTGGAAACTCTCCTGAAAATGGGATATTTTAATTACAAACTGCTAGAATGTATCTTACAATTATACCGTTCCTGTGTATTTAGAGCAGCATAATATTTTACCACCAACCTCACACAGTGATTGTATTTTAGCTCAAAACTAATTAATCTGTTGCAAAAATCTGTGGAAAAGATGCGTCAAGTCTTCTGTGTTCCTCTGCAGGAGGTACGCAGTGAGCAGCGGAGCCCTGAGGCCGACATGGACGTCCCTCATCTCCGTCCACTCGGCTCACCTCGGCCTCGACTTCTACCTCAGCCTCATGACAGGTCGGTCAACCTCACTGTGCTTTAAGCATGCTGATGCTTATTATGAGAACAAATGATATATAAGAAGGTTGGAAAATTCTGGATTTATTTGACCATTTACTATCTTTAAATGCTCAGATTTCTTCACTACTTGGACAACACATCTCTCAGATCTCTGTGTTAGGAGTTTAAATTCAGGATTGTTAAAAACCTCACTTGGAAATGTTTAATCATCCGCTGCATATTTTGTTCTAGTTTTTACTGATATTGAGATGTGAAACTTGTTACATTTTGTATTTCTCACAGATTGAAGTGCTGAAAATAAATAGCCTAAAGACTTGATTACATTTTTGTATGCACACTTGGAGTTGCTTTGAGAAATGAGACGCGCTCTTCTAACCTAGAACAGCTGCTGCTTAGACGTTGTATTTTATTTGCCTGATGGTAACTATTAAAGCACACAATTGTTTCAGAGAGATCAATAGTTTTCTAAATTTATTTAGGGTTCGAAGTATGTGCATCTTTCTTGTAGCACATCTCAATAACATGACAACTAAAATGAACATTTTAATGTATTGGATTACTGGATATAAGAAGTGTATGTTTTCACTGCTAACCATCGATGTTAACAGACTGACTGAGTAGAGAGCATCAATTAGAAAAGCTGCCAAAAGGTCCTTAATAACTCTGTATGACCTGAATGTCCGCTTCTGTACAAATCTGGTATTTAGAGAAGAGTTGCAAGTAGAAAGCTACGAACTGTTCCTGTTGCAGATTTGGTAAAGACGATGATCTGGTCATGTCTTAGTGTCATGTTTCTGTCCAACATGTAAAATCCTGGCAGAAGAAATCAGCCTTACATAGTGTTGGAAGTATCATGCTTCGGGCTCACATTTGGTTTTAACAAAGATGCTCTTACAGTATGTGGGCTTATCAAATAAAATTCTCAAAAATGCGTATATTGAAGATTTCTGTTGCTATGTGACAAAATAGGATTAAGATTCAACAGTTACGAAGACTTTTGTGACATTTAAAAGCTCTGAAAGTAAAATCCAGCAGTGCTTTCAGAAGCGTAAATTAAAGAGGCATAAGCAGAGCGCTGTGGCTTGCTCTTGGTTAATCTAAACAGATAAAGCTAGAATAAGTAAATGTATGTATGTTTGTTTGTTTTTTGTTGTTTGGCACATTTTGCCATCAGACGACTGGAGCAGTGAGAGAAAGTCGCCTTTTTACTCGATGAGTGAGATGGTGAATATTCAAGCCTCTGTAGACCACCATCGTCATCATCATCCTCTACGCCTGTACGCAGGCAGCTGTGTGGCCACCCTGACCCCTGATGTGGATTCTGACCCCAGATACGCCTTCATAGAGCGCCAGGGGTGAGTCCTGTTGCATCGTGGACGAACTTCCTGAACCCAATCTACTTCCTGCTTGCCATTACTGCACGTCTGGAGCTGTAGGAGCTGAATCTGATAAGGACGTGGCTTTTTGTTTGGTTTGCAGATGTTTCACAGACTCCCAGCTGAGCGACTCCGGCTCTCGCTTCCTGCCCCGGGTCCGGGACGACCTCCTCCACATTCAGCTGCAGCCTTTCCTCTTCCATCAGGACCAAAGAAACTCAGTCAGAGCCAAATTCCATATGTTATCATTTTAGTTCCAGATTAGATAATAAAAAAAATAATAAGACATTATCCTTTTTATCCTCCCTGCAGATTTACATCACTTGTTACCTTGAAGCTGTTCCCCTCTCGAAGATGAACTCGGAGAAAAAGGCCTGCTCTTTTATATCTGGGAGGTCCGTATGGGAAGATCGAGTCATTCTTAAAACATCCGTGTGATGCAACCATGCATATGGTTTGCTTTTCAGGTGGAGGTCAGCAGATGGGGACGAGCATGCGTGTGAGAGCTGTGACAGAGGCCCTGTGGGTCTCGTCCACGAGAGGGCGCAGAGGAGCAGCAGACTAAATGGTGTAAAGTGTGCTGGGTTTTCCTCCTGAACATGAAGAAGTCACAGATTGCAGTTCAGGTGAACAACAGAGGATAACTAAGATGTTGTTTTGTTTGCAGAGCTGCACCGAGAGACAACTTTGGGTCCGATCATGTTTCTACCGTTACAAGACGACAGCAAGCCTGATTCTGTCGAGAGGAATTGAATATTTTGATATATCTGCCATCTGGAATGTGTCTGTTTGGCAATTTAAATTAATAAAGACTGAAGATATCAGTATGTGGAACTGGATTTAGAGCTTGTCAAGCCATATTTATAGAAACAGGTTTTAAACTAAAGCCTCTAAAACTGTCTGCTGTGTCATTTACCTTGTTTAGATTACTGTGCTCTCAAACATTTCAAGCAGAAAGGGCAAAGTATTTAGAGATGGAGAAAATCTATCTATCTAAATCCCATCTGAAACATAAGACAAAAAAGCACAATGCTGGCCATTTTATAAATAAATCACAGGTTTTTTGCTACTGTTAAAAATGTTCTGGATCCAATCTTGACAGTTGTCTTGGCGGCTCTGTGTGCTGCACTATAATAGAGCAACAAGGACACCAAGATGCATCATTGTATGGAACGGCTAAAATTATTGTCAGCCTTGCAAAAGTACTTTGACCACTCAAGGCTTTAAAAAAAAAAAATTTATTGTGTCACTTTATCCACAACAGTTTATTTTACAAAGCATTTATTTTTAAAGACGAACACAAAACACTGCATTATTTTGAAGTGGAAGATAAATTGACAAATGCTTTCACAAATACAATCTGAAAAATAGCCATAGCCCTGTAGTGACCATCCTCTGCTCTGATTACCCTAAATAACATCCAATCCCAAATCTAAATGAATGGATTAGCAGAATGAGGTTATAAAACAATATCCCAAGCTTTGAACGTTTCACAGCGATCTGTTCAAATCATGTCTGAAAGCCACAAAAAAGAAAAATCTATTCTTGCACATCAATCTGAAAGAATCATTACTAATGTGAAACCTGAACAATCTGATGACAATAAAACTATATTTCCATGTACCTTTTATAATATTCACGCAAGTTTTGATATGCTTAAGCATCTTTTCCGTTGATCTGGTGCGAGCGTTGAGATCGATTATCCATCCGATTGACCAAATATATCAATAGAGCATCAAGGCGTGACACCGAAATATAATAAATATGGGATCCAAGCAATCCTGTAGGATTGGGATGTTGTGAACAGTCGTTGGATGGCCACTGCAAATCAATGTAATGTCCAGCTCTAGCACTGACACAGTAGACCGGAAGATGGATAGAGGTGGAGGATTTTGTAAAAGAATAGGCAAAAATCAGAGATTCCTTTGTTTGTAAAAAATTTCGTATCCGTTCCGTTCCACCTCAAAACTATGGCCTGTATTAATTTCATAAGAACCACATAAGGTAGACAGCAGAAGCTATTGGCATATCCTGTCCTCCAGCAAACACCTGAAAAACAAAGTGTTGCTTTAGAAATCCTGACAGCTTAACCATCTTCTTCTTGAAGGACTTTTGGAATGGTGGCTGTTATTCATCAACTTTAGAGCGATGTTCCTAAAACCGACTTCAACAATCCATTCTCACCCTCAAATATTTCATTTTCATCACGCGTTTCTTTCTTTATCTACTAAATATTAAACGAAGAAGATCCAGCAAGGCATGCAAGGAGAACCTGGGAAGAGTCTGATGTCCTTGGACACCAGGAGGTCCCACACTGAGAAATATTTAACCTGAGGAAGATCGGAGGACAAGTTACTAGCTTGTCAGCACAAAGCAAAAATAGCTGTCCCAGCTTTAAATCCTGTCCCTCTGAACTGACCTTGATGAATATCCATTTTCTCTTGAGTTTTGTTGCACTGAAGATCAGCGGTCTGCTCCTCATCTCTAAACTGTCAACACTCACCACAGACACAAAGCGAAGAAAAACTCTGGTAAATAGAAACATCGTGTTTCACATTCGAGGATACATTTTCCTCTTTACTTTTTTTTGCCAGAGTGGATTTGTGCAGCCAACAGCACTCAGGCACGATGTCTGGAAATACATTTTCTTTTTCCGTCTGCGAGGTTAAATATATATTCATGATTGGAAAGATTTGGACACAGTAGTGTGTAAACGATTTGAATTGCAAAGAGGCGGCACATTTAAAGTCACCTGATTCAGAATGAAGCCTGTCAACATTTTGTAACATTTTCTAAATATAAAGCCTAAACCGCATCTTCTATGAAGTTGACTTGTGTTTAAACACAAGTTAGCTTGTTGCTGCTGGAAAAAGGCGTCGCCACATCATGACGCTGCCACCACCGTGTTTGACATGTCATTTTGATATAATGTGTTGTGTTGGTCTGTGTTGTATTAATCCCTTAATGCTTTTAAATCATTTGCGGCAGGAAATTTTGTTCGGATTTTTAAAGAAACACAATTTAATCTCTGTTTTGAAATATAAAAAAAAGAAGTATGAATCCTTCACAACAAAAGAAAAAGAATGAACACACGTTCTTGTTTGGAAAAGCTTGTGACCTATTTATGATTCATGCACTATTTGCATTCTGGAAATTACATTTTATTTTTTATTTTTCTGCGTCAATAATGCACCTCGGCGAGCTTCACACAAGAGAAAAAGATTTTGCTGAAGGCCAACAACAGTACATAGATTTACAAGAAAACATGAAGAAGTTTAAGGTGGATGAATACTTTTATAGGAGCCAGTAGATAATGTCAGGATTTAACATTTGTTGGCAGCACCATGAATTGCTTAGGACTTCAGATACTGTAAAAGGTCAACTTATTTTATATTGGAAGTTTTCTTTTCCCAATCATCAAACCTATACATGACTGAGCAATATCCGTGGCTTTGATTATGAAACCTTGTCCTGTCACAGAGGTTTATTGTTTTACTTTTATGACTACATCTTGCTGGTACTGTGTTTATTATTACTTTTCTTTTTTGGTCTCTTAGCACCTCAGAGCCTCCGGGTGTGAAGTTTGGCAGCACCGAGCACCTGTCAGCAGCCACCTCAAAGAGTCTGATTAAAGCAGTCAAACAATATCTTACATCATTTCAGCGAGGCCTCCTGTTATCAATTAACGTTCGTTTTATTAAATCCTGCGTTGGACTGTGCCAATCCGCCTCCACTTCCCAGCCAGACGTCCTCACGTCTCTCGTGTCTCTTGTGTGAAGCTCGCCAAGGTGCATTATTGACGCAAAAAAACCTAAACGTGCTATTTCACCCCTCAATTTGGTTTATTGCTCTTGTTCTTGGTCCATAGATTTCTTTCGTGCACTATGAGCACACACATACACAGACAAACATACACACACACACACACACACACACACACACACACCTAGAACACCTGGGGAAACATTCCCCCCAGGGAAGCCATCAATCAGTTTTATGTCTTTCTCTGGGAAAGTTTCCTCCTCTCCAATCAAGCCCTCCCCTTCCCTCCATTGCTTCGATTCTTCTTCTTATATTTCCATCTGTATCAGTTTTGCTTCACATCTGAGAACCATCCAGGCCCAGCCAATTAGCTTCAAACATTTCTTCTTCTCTTTTTTTGGCTCTCCGGAGGATAATTGGAGCAAAGCGGAGGGCGAGACGTCAGCCCGGTCAGTGCTTGGAGTTTCCTGTGTGTCCTGGATTTGCCCACCAGTGCTAATAAAGAGGATGTTTGGTGTAAAATAAAATTGCATAACAAGCAATGAAATGTTGAGCCCAGTTTTAAAGTTATTCTTTTTGTGTGTGTGTGTGTGTGTGTGTGTGTGTGTTTCATTTTTAAAAGGAGTAAAGCTGCCAAGCCAGGAAATTGAGACCTGATCAAAATGTTCAAGGTGGTTTTCAACCATCTCCAAAATCCCCAAAATAATGGGAGAAAACTATAAAAACGTAAACCCAGAGAGAACAACACCAATACACCAGAATAACAGCAGTTCTTTCTGTTAAATTGGCACTTTTATTGTACTAATATAACAAATTTATTACATGCATCCTAAAGTTTACACAAAAGTCTTCACATCCACTTGAACCTTTCCACATTTTCTCAGCTTACAAACCGCGAGCTTCCATGTGGTTTATTAGTATTTTTATGCAGATCTTTGATGAGGAAGTATGACAGCTGGTTTTCAGCAGTTTCTATCATAAAAACTGGAAGAAAAAAATCATAAATACACACCACCATAAATTGTGGTGTGTATTTGTTCACACCCCTCTGAGTCAGAACGTCGCAGAAACAACCTGTTGCTGCAGTTGCAGCTGAATGCTTTTGTTTTTTAAGTTACTCTTAACCAGTTTTGAACATCTTGAAGCACATTTTTTTAGTCCATTGCTCTTTAGTTAAAAAGGTCAAAGATGTGTCCTGCTGGAAGATATTTTCAGGTCTCTAGACATATTTCTCAGAAGAGCAAGAACGAAAACTGATGTTCTGCTTGTTGTAAGGCCATATTTTCCTACGCTGTTCGTAATTGTATTGTTCTCTTTCCATTTACACATGATGCCTTGAACAAGCTTCTGTAATGATCTCTCACAGATGTACTCAATTCGCTCGATTGGTGACCTCTGAAGATAAATCTCTATCCAACTATCTATCTATCTATCTATCTATCTATCTATCTATCTATCTATCTATCTATCTATCTATCTATCTATCTATCTATCTATCTAATCTATCTATCTATCTATCTATCTATCTATCTATCTATCTATCTATCTATCTATCTATCTATCTATCTATCTATCTATCTATCTATCTATCTATCCATCTATCTATCTATCTATCTATCTATCTATCTATCTATCTATCTATCTATCTATCTATTTATCTATCTATTTAGGGTTGTTTAATGTTTTTTTTCACGTATACTAAGAACATTTGGAAATTTTAAAAGTTACACACAGTAGATTTGTTTGGTTTGGAGGAAAACCCTACAGTCATGAGGGTTAGAATGCCTTTTTGTCCCAGATATTGTTGGAAAACAGTTACAAAAGAGTTTTTTATTTATTTATTTATTTTTAGATCAAACTTGTTCATAAATGTAGAAACTCGAAACTCCTTAATTTAAGGTTTTCTACAGGTACCTGATTTATGTATTGAAAAAACCCCGTTACAGATTTAAGGTTTGCAAAAGAGCCCACATTTAAGGGAATTTCTGGACGTCTGGTCGTGCGTGTGCGCCAGTTTGAGGCGCTGCGCATCGAGTTGGAGAGTCTTGGCTCGGTTTGCGTAAAGAGAGACACCTCCCAGCTTATCCCGTTAATTTCAGCCCTCCTCCTCCTCCTCCTCGTCTTCCTCTCTCCACGCACCAGGCGTGTTGCCCCCCCTTCTGCTCTCTTTGTGCGCTCCTCTTCTGTAAAGTGCGCACACTTCGCCGCTCTCGGTGATCAGGAGCAAAGGAAGGAGAATAAAAAAAAAAAAGCTGGGACGCACATGGTGAGCTTCTCTGGCTGCATGGTTTCTACATATATATATACATTTTATTCTAAATGTGTTGTTTCTGAAGTGTTTGTCAGAACCATCACGTGTTTGTAAGCGCATGCAGAAAAAAAAGCGAAACTATATAAAAAATATGGTTTGGTTAGGATAATCACCCGGGTCTTTCTTACTGTAAATCATTAATATTATTAATATTATTAATATAATAATTATTATTATTATTATTATTATTATTAGTAGTAGTAGTAGTCGTATTAGTATTAGTATTATTAATGTATTTATTTATTTTGCTCAGGTAAATAAAAATATTTGAATGCTTAATAAATATAAATTAATTAATAATTAAATTAATTTATAATTATATTTTATAAATTAAATAGCCGTTCTTTATGAGTAAACTTTAATGGCACACTTTCTTTTTACATTTACTACATTTTTTCCTTACACTTAATTGAATGTCTTTCATCTTCAAGATCAAAAAAACAAAAAAACAATATCATTATATTTAATACGCCGAAAATTATAGTTGGGCCATAATCATCATAAATACAGACAAAGAAAGAAAGAGAAAAACAAACTGAACGTGTAATTTGGTCTGTTTAATCAGCTTGATCCTGCGTCGCTTACCAAATATTATCCTTTCTTTCTGCGATAAAGCTAATTGGCTGCAGCCAATTTCTGCTCAACGAGCGCAATTAGCGGAAAGTTTGGCTCTCAGCTCCAGCCAAAGCCAAATATGATAAACATTTGCGTTAAACGAACCGCATCCAGTCCCTGGGTCTTTGTTTTTTTGTCTTTGAGCGAGCTCTCCAAGTGGCTGCAGGCTCTGTTCCCATTAGGAGAGAAATGTTTTCACTGAGGCAGAATAGAAAAAAGCACAAAATAAATAGAGAAAGAAAAATCTAATAAATTAACAACTGATTGATTGTTTTTCTTTTTTCTTTTTTTTCTTTCTCATAACAGCCTCAGACCTGCAGGGTTCAGACTCTAATTACCAACCTAGCAGTTTAACTGACACACATAAAAAAAACAAGCCATAAAGCTTATTTGTGTTTTTTAATTATTCGCCCACAAGTTGTCTTTGGCTCCGCTGCAACGTGGAATCACAATGATTTCATCTCCATCTGTTTCTCAGTCCCATCATGTGGAGCTGGAGGCCGGTGGAGCCTTCCTGCCAACTTGTGCAAGGCTGTAAAGAAGGATAAAGATATGAGGGGGGAGGTGGAGGGAATGGAGATTTGTAGGAAAAGTTACCTTTAAACATCAACATGTGTTTTCTCAGTCAAAAGGTGATGGCCAGGTTTGCGTGTGCTTGCGGCCACGTTTGGCTCCCCGCATGTCGCCATGTGCTTTTTTGATTCGTCGAGCTACAGGCTGACACAATCTGGTCTAAAATTAGGTTATTACGCCTAAAACAGAGCCCTGGGAATCCGAGTCTGCGTGGAAGTCAGAATGCACTTTGGGAATATATACGGACGCCACGCTCGGCCCGTCCTCTACTCGCCCAGAGGTCCCGTGTTGGATTTCCCCGACCCGGCTGAGAACAATTGCAAATTAATAAAGGTGTCAGTGTGGGAACATGTGCCAACAGGTGCAGCTTCAAACAGAGAGCCTGCAGAGCTGATCATGTTTATTCATAAAGGCTAGTGCGAGGATTGCAACGTAACAACCCTGGAAAATCTTCTGTGTTATTAATCTGCATGGGCTTGCGTTTATTTGCATCGTTAGGTCTGTAGACATCCAAAACAAAGCAGGAGAGCAGCTTGAGTTTGCCCTAGTGTGATCGGACGGAGCTGCTGCTGCAACTCTCCGCCGTCCATGACGAGGAATGTTAAAATGTGTTAGATGGGCCAAATCCAGCTCATCTGCTGAGCAGAACATTTGAGTCACGCATGACAGTGCGAGCAAGTCATCGTCAATTTAGCAGGTAGAAACAGAGAAGGCCACACGCCAGCTTTGGTCCAGAGTGGAAAGAGGCACGGACGTACGGCAAAATCTCACACAAGTTTCTCAAAAACCCGAAATAAGATTTAAGAGATATTTACAAGTTGGATAATGACGCAGGAGGAATGAGAGGATCGGAATTACAGAACCATGAAACCTAGCAAGTTAAAATCTCTCTGTTTTTGATTTCTTTTATCAGAATGTCTGTTGATATTTGGCCAAATTAGATCAAGTATAACCTTTAGTTTATATGAAAAATAAGAAAACCATCCCATAAACAATGTCTTTATTGTGAACTATGATTGAATATTCAATCAGAGCTACTATGTAAACTTGCATCAAAGCTTCTTTAGGTCTCCTAATGGCCCAGTCAAAGTCCAGATCTGCTTTCACATGAGAATATGTAGCAAGACTTGAAACACTGAGTTTGTCTGCAGAAGAAAAAAAAGGCCAGTTTGTGTAGATACAGCTAGGAGATTTGATTTAAAGGACATTTATTCAATGTATGCAAAGTGGACTTTTTATTTACTTGAGGAATCACTACATAAATTGATTAATTGTAATTGATTAAACTTACTGCTTTTGGCCTCTGGTAAAATGTTAAAGATGTATTTATATAAGTTTACATGGGTTCTTTTTGCAAACCTAGACTGGATCGCTGGGGAATATCTGCAGCCGTTTTGAGTGTTTCATACTGTAAATGTGAAGGTTTGACTACAAAAAAGAGAAAATGTACCTATTCTATTTATTTTTGGGGGCATTTTTAGGTATAACAAAAATAACATGTAGTAAGGAACGACTCCAGACAGCGAGCTTTGCATCGGCCGCCTTCGCTTGCATCTGTTCGGCTGCGCCGTAAACATGCCCCCAGGTTGTCAGCAAGTATTTTTCCAGGCCCTCGTTGGCCAAGCATAGCTGCCTTTACAGATCACTCGCTGAAGACGCAGTTGATCTCATCACACCACTATTTGACTGTTTGAGCTTTCCACGAGATATATTACCGCCAGGACGCTTGGAAATACTCTGGGTCTCAAGTACGGCCTAATAAAAGTGTCCACGCCGGTGTTTCAGGAAGCTGTTTTAGTGTTTTCATCAAATCTTTATTTAACCAGATAAAAAAACTCCTTGACAATGAACCAAAAAATGTCTCCCTGTTAATAGAAGCGGCAGAATTACAAATAAAATCATTTGGTTTCAGCATATGATATTTTACTTCAGTGGCATTTTATTTTTAGTGACTTTTGTGGAAAGAATTACAGCAAAATGGCATCAGGTGTTGCTAAAGGCTCTAGTTTTTGAAGAGGAGAGGATCTTGCTTAGTACTACAATATGACAAAGACAAAAGAAAAGGTTCGACAATGGACTCTGATCCTTCCCCATCCCTTGCTTTCAATGCTGTCTTCCTTCCCTTTATTAAATGCGACTAAGGAACTGACACCAAATGAAACCAGAGAGCTAATTAATCACCCAACATCTAATAAGCGCGCGTTCTTATCTGTGCGTTCAGGTTCACTACAGACATGTCTCGACACACCAGGAATGGCTAGCTGAGGCATCCTGGACTTCAGGAATGTGGCTCTTTAACCAGGGTCACAGTCAGCCCACTCTTCACTGCATGTCTCCTTGCAGCAACGCCATGATCCATCGCAAAAAACCTTAGTCCTCGACCAGATTTAGCCGGCCGATGCCTTTGGAGGTGAAGTTTTGTGAGTGCCCTCGCTCCAGGGCGCCGGCCTCTCGGAGCTGTGTGGTCTCCCAGTTTGCTAATTTAGTGGGCAGAGTCTCTCTGCCCACGTTCTCTCCTACGACTTTGGTTTATGCAGCCCTGCTGACTTCGCTGTCAGTGTCAAACGCTTGTTAGGACACCATCAATCTCACAGCAGTTAAGAATATTCCCAGAACAGAATGAAGGGGGCAGGTGACAGAAGATGGATGGATGTGGAGAAGGGGAAGCAAATGGCAGATGTGAAAAAAACAAAATACAAAAGGAAGCGGATGTTTATGAGAAAGAAACAAGGAAAAAGATGGATTATTTAAAAAAAACTAAAATATAAAAGATAAAGGACGCAATTTTGAAGGTTATGTAATAACCCTCTTGTTTTCTACCCACCTTGTTTTTATTATTTCTCTGTGAATAGATTGTTTTGTTTTTTGTGCTACATTTAGCTCCATTCATCGTTTCGATCATCTGCGACTAACTCTCTTCAACCTATTAAAGAAAAGCATTCCCGTAGGATGATGCAGCCAATCCCTCCGCAGTGTTTATGTTTTTTTAGTTTTTTTTTTAGATTATTGGTCTCGTTTCACTTGACCCCCTTTTTAAAAATGTTTTTAATTTCTATGCTTTATCTTTTATCAAAACAGAGGAATGCAGCTTTTGCTGTAAGGTCAAATAGCTGTGCTGTTCACATTATTTCCCACTTGAGATGTGGATCTTTGCAGCTCCTCCAGAGTTGCCATAATTGATTATTGGTTTATAACGTAACTTCGTTAAACCCCTTCATAACCAGATCTTCCTGCTTTCTTTTTCTTCAAGATGCTGTTTGTTTTCTAATGTTTTTAGAGTTTGGTTGAAGAAAAATGAAAAGTATGTTATAAACTTGATATTCCGTCACATAAAATCTCCCAAAAAGTTTTATTTTTATGTTTATAATAGGACAAATTTGGGGTGTGTGAACACTTTTGCAAGTCATAGTAAAAAATCTTTAAGTGAAGCAGACAGATTTAGCAATTTCTCAGCAAGAAACTGAAGAAAATCTCCCGCTCCCCTTGAGAGTTGTTGAATTGCCACTTTTGTTTGCTTTGACCGTTTTGCGGTCTACCATCAAATCTCAACGACAGAGTAATTTACAGTTATCACCGGGTGTTGGAAATAGGAAGGGCTCTGTTAACACTCTGGACAGAGAAGTCCGTGTTTGTTTTCCGCCACGGAAGTAGCAAAAGCAGGGCTCAAGTCAAACGTGCCTTTTGGTCTATAAATCACTTGCAACCAACCCAAAATCTAATCTCCCAACTCCTCTTCCTCCCACGCTCCCTCCCTTCTTCAGTTGCCTCTCTGTTTTCTCGTGTCGTCTTCTCTGCACCGTGACACTGCTCATGCTCGGGCCTCTTTCGAGCCTGCAGAGCCAACCAAGGGTAAAACGATTTGAAAAGAGAGTAATAAATGTGATGGATGTGGGCCGGCGCAGAGTTTAGCTCCAGCTGTCAGGCATATTTTTTGTCATTACAGGCATACCTCAGGGGTGCGTGCTCCTTTCACCCCGTTCCCTGTGCTCCCTTTGAATGTGAGGGAGCTTTAGGATGCAGACGATCCTCACAGGTTGCCAAAAATATGGGTTAGAATCTACGGTAACACCACTGTGGTGATTGAGATCACGTTTTTATGTGATGAGTTCTTTACTGCGATATACATGAAGTATGTGAGTTGCAAGTGATGCTAGCATGTGTTTTCAATGCAGGCACAGGTGGTCTATGTTATGTTTCGGTCTTGTACTTCAAATGGCAATTTAAATCAATCAGTTTGTCTCTCCTTTCTCTCACAAAGCTCCAGAATTGCCTTTAAAAATGCTTTTTCTTCTCCCTCAGGCTCGATGACATGATGATACGACCCTCTTCCCTTCCCCTCGCCATCTCTCTCATTCCTGTTGTCCTCCGACTCCTCATCTTGCCTCCATCTCTCATCTCTTCTTCTTTTTCCAACGCCCCATTGAGCTGGACCTCGCCTCACGAGCCCTGCTACCACCCAGATGGCCGTCCTCAACACTGCCTGTCGGAGTTTATCAATGCCGCTTACGGTGTCCAAGTCAATGTCAGCCACTCCCTCCATGGGCCTGACAATAACCCCAACATCACCACCCTAACAGACCTGCACAACCCACATAACCTGACCTGCTGGATCGCTCGCCCCAGTGCTAACACCGGTGACTGGGTCTTCACCCTACCTCTTGGCCGCCGCTTTGAGATCACCTACATTAGTTTGCAGTTCTGCAGCCCAGGCGAACCATCCGAGCCCATCTCCATCTCTATCCTTAAATCTATGGACCACGGGCGTACCTGGAGGCCGATACAGCACTACTCCAGCAACTGCCTGGAGGACTTTAAACAACCTTCTCAGACCATTGCCCAGAGCAGACACCAGGAGACGGAGCCCCTCTGTTCAGACCCTCGGCCCCTGCAGAGGCAGCGGGGCAGCACAGTCCTCGCCTTTTCTACTCTGGATGGTCGTCCATCTTCTCCTGATTTTGATTACAGCCCCACCCTCCAGGACTGGGTTACTGCCACGGATATCCGGGTGATCTTCCATAAAACTTCCAACAACGTGAAGGAAGTAAATAAAATGGGAGAAACCAAGTGGCATGACAGCATCCATGATGCCAAACGAACTGGTATCCTGAAGTGGCGATCAGATACAAAGAGTGACACTGGTGATCAGCTATACAAATCAAGAGATAATACACTGGCTTTCTTTGACAGGGATAGAAAAATCTCAAAGATAAGTCAAGGGAGTAAAGAGGAGCGGGTAGAAAAGCTAAGTAGAAAGGACCATCGTAAAGGTTCTGGTCACGGTCAAGACGGCCACAATGTGACGAGCAAGGTAGGAGAAGACACTTTTAGCACCACGGACTTATTCGCTTCGCCAAAGAAAGATGGCAAAGTCAGAAAGCGAAATCGCAAAACGGAAAACAATTTCTGGGGCCCTTGCTTAAGCGGAGACTGTACATGGGTGGTTGAAGGGCGAAGCAGAAGCAACGGTGGCCGGGAACTGAGGAAGAGGAGAAACAACAACCCCAACACAAGACAAAACTACAGGAACTCCCAGCCTTCAGGGTTGATACTTTCTCCTCTGTCCATTTCCGACCTGCAAGTTGGAGGGAGGTGCAAATGCAACGGACACGCTTCAAAGTGCCGCCGTGATGACACAGGCAGGGCATTGTGTGTGTGCGAGCATCACACGGCGGGCCCAGACTGTGACCTGTGTGAGGATTTCTATGTTGACAGACCATGGCATCGCGCTACACCCACTCACCCAAACCCTTGTGTTGGTGAGTCTCCCTAAGGCATGCATTAAAATACACCAGAGCCATGGTTCCAGATGGTAATATTGGCCACACAGAAACATCAATTCATTCTTTATTTTTAATTTAACATCTGTTTTCCAGATTGGTGGTAAAGAAAACATTTAGAAAACCTTGCATTTAGATTTTCTAACGATTAAACATGAGAAATTATTGAAGATGGTCTGAAACATTACACATATGTGAAATTTTACAACAATTTCAATTCGGAAACTTTGTGGAAACACAGAAGTTTTGCTTTTATTTCTTTATTTGTTTAAACTTTCTTTAAACATGAAAATAAAATGTCTTTACAGACTATTAAAACACGAAAGGCAATGGAAACCAGATAATTACATACAGTGCATCAAACTCCATCTGAGATTAAATTAGACTAATATTTTACAGATTTATGTTACGACACCCAATATCTTTTCTAGTTTACATGCAGATTTTATGGTATTTGATAGAACTGCTTTTCAAACAGGATGACATGCGTTGAAGGTTTTTTGTACCATTTTCAGAGGTTTCTCACAATAATTCGCCCTAAATCGGTCCCATTCCTGCAGACAGAGCCGGTGTAACTGAGCCAGGTTTGAAGGCCGCCTCGCTCGCACACATCTTTTCAGCTGTGCCTGCAAATTATCTATGGAATTGAGGTCAGAGTTTTGTGATGACCCCTTCAAAACACTGACTTTGTTGTCCTTAAGCCATTTAACAAGTAATTTGCTGGTAAACTTCAGGTCATTATATATTTAGAAGACAGATTTTCTTCTAAGCTTTAACTTTCTGGCTGAAGTCTTGAGACATTTCTATTTTAGTTCACCAGCCTCTAGTTTAACCGAGTGCCCTCAAAACATGATGTTAAGATAATAACCATTTTAATCTGACTGTACTGCTTTACTTTTGTGAGATCCAAAGGACATTTCTTTTCCCCAAATTTCTATTAGTAAGTTGTTATTCGCATTTTTATCCCGCTTTTGGGTTATTTGCTTTACTGTGCAACTAATATCACCGTGTTTAATGACCAGCTTCAACCAACAGCTTAAGTCAATGTTTTGATCATCTCTCGAACACAGAACCTATATTTTATCTTCTTACGGAGTATTTCTAAAGTTGTTTAAAAGCAGAACAATCTTTTTTTTATGTAAACTTTATTTGGACGAATAACAAGTTCTCAAAAAATGATCTCTCAATATTTTAGAATTTAGCGTATAGATTAAAGGTTTTTGTGAATTGCTGTAATGTCTTAGGAGAAGCGTGTCCTTTTGCACAGTGTTGTGTAAATATGTCATTTCAAATGCCAAACAAAGCAGTCTTGAATGTAATTTAGTGCTTCTATATTTACATTGAACTTTAGGGATTATAAACTCCTAAATTTAATGTGTTCACAGTGTTTAGAGGAATGTCTGTAAAGTGTTTTATGTTTAGAGACAGAAATATTTGTCTGGTAAATTAAACTCAAGCTCAGTCAGATCGGATGGAGCATTTATGAACATCAAAGTCTTCATACAGGCACTAAGGTGAATTTCTGTTTGGGCTTTGAGTAGACAGTTTGACACATAAAAAACCGTTGAACAATTTTCTTTCAGCTCTGGGCGTTATGTTTAATGTCCTTTACTTCGGAAAGATGAAGCCCAAAAGCCAAGAAATAGATTTCCCCAACGTAGTTATGGAGTGTGTAGGGTTCAGGCTCATTATTAAGGGGTTTATCTGCCATGTAAAATCGTTGAAAAATACATTGAATATTGTGGTTGTATGGTGACAAAGTGCAAAATAACTGAAAGCGTAAAAATAGTTTAGCATTCCAACAAAGACTTAAATTATGTTTAGAAAACAGGATGTGACACCCAAAAAAGAAAATATACATATCAGAATGACTCTTTGTGCAGATATAACTTTATTGCTATATAGCCTGCGTTAAAGAACATTTTGATTGTCTCAGTATTGTTTGGTGACTGTTTATCATTTCTCACGTTTGTCCAGCATGTGAGTGTAACGGCCATTCCAACAAATGCCGCTTCAGCATGGAGGTGTTCCAGCAGTCAGGCCGCAAGAGTGGAGGTGTCTGTCTGAAGTGTCGCCACCACACAGCCGGGCGCCACTGCCAGTACTGCCAGAATGGATACACCCGCAACGCCAGCAAACCGCTCAGCCACCGCAAGGCCTGTCAACGTCAGTCCTAATATGTGTTTCTGTGTGATGGTGGTGTTGGTGGGGGGTAAACCAAAGGGTAAAAGAGTAAAGAAATGTGCTCAGAAGCTCCTTTATTATGAAGAAAAAAATTAGATCAGCATACATTTTTAAACTTTAACCACCTTTGATGGTACAAATGAACAAAATAAAAGCTTAATTTTAAAAGTAACATTACATATTTTAAGGAACAGAAGGAAAAAACAGATAAATAATGTTTTAAATCCTAATACTCCTAAGAAACTGAGGTTTAAACTAATGATTTTATTTTACCTATATTTTTAGTCAGATTTCGATGGTTTCGAAGTAACCTTATCAAAACACCGGCTGAAATCTGATAAAACCATCATAAAAAGTAGGGAGATGGCAAGTAGGCTTTCAAAACTATATTACCATTGATAAACTATTGAAATCATAGCGGAAACACAAAGAAAGCTGTAAAAATCGAATCATTTTTTTATATTCATTAAAAAAAAAAAGTCGATTAAAAACAGATCATTTCCTTCTACAATGTGTATCTGTTAAGAAATACCTTTCTGCTACCGGAAAAAAAATTTGAAGGTTGAATAAAATGGTTTAAAATCCGTCCAGTTCGTTACATCTTGCTTCCCATGTATCATGTCCCTTCTGTAATTTTGTAGAAATGTCAATTTAAACGCTTATGATACGCATTTTTTCACTGAAATTATTTGTTTATATGTTTCAGACAATAGCACAGACTCTGGAGCTTTTTCAACTCTCTGTGGGTTAAAGCCTTTGGTGTGAGATTTGCAGATGATACGATAAAACAGCTGAACATTAATCGGGACCATCGGTTTTGTCTGACCATAGTATAAATGATTCAAACCTGTCATTTTAACAGGACCGTACGGACTTGTTTTACCCTCTATGCACCGTCTGAACTGTCGGGATGTTGTTGCCGCTTCTGTTTACACGGTCGGCATGCAGAGGTCTTCGCATTGTGAGAGGGGACAGCTATTCCTGTTAACGACGCAGACACAAAAAGCTTCCTGCCGAGCCGACACCTGTATTGCGATCGCTATTAGCAGTTAGCAAATGCCCATGACTGCTGACATCTGACCTGTCACGACCTACGGTGACACCTCGGAGGCCTGACTAGCAGCCCAATATATCCTGGGCCCTCCAGGCTTGACAAGACAAGTTCAAAAGTTACCCCGTTTTATTCATGGAACTCTTAAATCCAGCAAATTGAAATTATACCTCTGCATAAATTAACTGAATCAATTACTCCCAGGTTTGAAGGGTGAAATAAATAAAAATAAAGAAAAGCTTTGCAATGGGAACTGTGCAGTAATAACATTGCCACAAAACGGCCCATCCTGACGGAAATGAATGAGTCGCGCCGCAACATTCGTCTTCATTTAGGCGAAGGTTGTTCATCCTCTCAAAGAAGCACTGGAGCGGCACGGATACTGTGTCGGGATTTGTTAGTTTCTTGTTACCATTCGAGGAGGAATTTGTCTTTGTTAGCTATCGAGACGGCTGCAAAATAGATTCGCTGGTCTCCCGGGGACGTAGTTTGTCTTCCTCAAGGACAGACATTAAGAAGAGATGCCTGCTGTCATTTGGGATTAAACCAGAATCCTAACACTAACTAGCCGTCTACTTCAGGATTGGTTCTGTCTGTCTGTTGTTTTTCATCCTCATACCTTGATGAACTAATTTCATTTGTAAGGAGATCTTTTTGATTATCTTTTGCTAATTGTTTTCGCTTTGCAACCTGATTAATTTGGGTTTGTTTTCCTGCTTTTAATTAAGATGAATAGACTGAGAAAATGTTACTTCAAAGCGTCGCCAGGAAGTATAACAAGGACACATTGAATCTATTTTTTAGCATTAAAGCACTTATTATACAAACTATGAACCATTTTTTCAGAATCAGAATCAGAGTCGGACTTTATTGGCCAAGTATGCTCACACATACTTGAGCTGAGGTGCCCCACACTGTGATGGATGCCGTGAGGAAAGATTCTATGGCGGCGGTGTAGAACTGCACCATCAGCTCCTTGGGCAGGTTGAACTTCCTCAACTGAGGCAGGAAGTACAGCCTCTGCTGAGCTCTCTTGATGATGGTGCTAATGTTGCAGTCCCATTTCAGGTCATTGGAGATTATTGTGCCCAGGAACTTATAGGAGTCCACAGCCGTTACAGTACTGTTGAGGATGGTGAGTGCTGTAAGGTTTGGAGGGCTTCTCCTGAAGTCCACTCTCATCTCCACTGTCTTGGCTGTGTTCAGCTCCAGGTTGTTGTGGTCGCTCCGGAGCAGTAATGGCATGCTCGAAATTTGCTCAAAAAAGAAAACTGAACAGCGAAAACCGCCAGTTCCATCCAGAGTGGACAGAAAGTGCACATCCTTACAATGTTTGGCTCCACATACAGATATGAATCTGCGTTCTCAAATATGAACATAATTAAAAATCACTACTTGAGTCGCCTAACCAACGAGTACATGCATCAGTGTGTCTCCCTGGCAATCACACCATTTAAGCCCAGGTTTGAAACACTGGCCAAACAAAACAAGAGGCCATTTCTCCCATTAAAGGGGATATGTGAGAAATGTGAAACAGTTCTAGAGATGCAGTTTGTTAAACAAAGCACAAGAAATGGGCTGCCTGAAGGCTATATATTTTTTTTTGGGATCTTGAACAGAGTTATGTTTGGTTTTATTTAGTTATTTATTTTAATATTTGCCCAAATTAAAATAATATTTTTATTTTAGGTAATATTTTTGTTATATTGTTATGATACCTTATCATACACAGTCCCAATAAATGGCCCCTTGAGTTACTGAAAAAAAAAATTTGGGCCCCTCATCATTACTATTTGAGTACCCCTGATATAGAAGTAAGGTAACAGTGTGGGATCCTTCTTTAGGCCAACTGAAAGGAGTTGAGCAGCAATAGGTGTGGGAGGTGCCAGTTGAGCCTTTCTCCCTCTTTAATACAGCCAAAGAAAACTAATATGTACATGAAGAACACTGTTTTCTTTATCTATTTTTTTAAACGAAAATAGCAGATGGATTTTGGAAACTGCACCAAACCTAGTTATTAATTCTGGAACATTTCAGTTTAAGAATAAAAGCTGAACAAAAATCTATCAGCCTTGACTATTTTGGTCTCAGATAAAACGTTTTAATCAGTTTCTATGTTCTTAAATACCTACATGCAGAAAATGTTTTTATACATACCTGCAACAAATGATTTATGGATTAAAACAGTCTCTCAAATGTAGTTTGCAAATAACTGAGCCGCTTGTATATATTGTTGTTTTTCTTTTACTCCAGCATGCCAGTGCCATCCTCTGGGAGCTGTGGGCCACTGGTGCAACCAAACATCGGGTCAGTGTTTGTGTCGAGAAGGGGTGACGGGCCTCAGGTGCAACCGCTGCACTACAGGTTACAAACAGGGGAAGTCTCCGCTGCGACCTTGCATACGTAAGTCTGCAGCTGATCTCAGAAAAACATGGTAGAACAGAAACTAGTCATAAAAAACATGGACCTAAGACGAACTATCCTGAATACTTTACAGCATTTATAATATTCTTCGGGATTTTTAGTGCTGACAATCAAAATGACAACAAATCTATCATAAAACTTACTTTAATTGGCTATAAATATGGGACTTTATACGATTTAAAGCCTTGTAAATATAGATTTTGGACTGATTACAGTTATTATGCTCACATTTAAAAACATAAAACTTTTCATAACGTTTCCATGGAACCAAGTGCAAAAGCAATACAGTAAGTAACCATCTCAGCTGTATTGACACTTTTTTAGGTTTTAGATGCATCATCCATTACCTATTTGTTATTAATAAAATCATATATTTCTTTCTTGATAACTCTTTCTCGTGTATGCTCTAAGTTATCGCTTGTTCTTATATTTAGATATACCCTCAGGATTGTTGTGTTCAGTCTCTGGACTATAGTATAAGTTATGATGTGAAATTAAAAATAAATCTACTTTAAATGATTATCCATCAATAATCGGTTCTTCATTAGGTCAAATTAATAATTGTTTTTTTTTGTTTATTTTCAAACCTGCCTCTCGTTTTCTATTAGCTGGTGTTTTTATATATATTTAGCTTGATTTGCTCATGGGATAATTAAGCTTTAATTTAAAACGCATTAACCCTTTTATTAAATATTAGAATGAGTATTTAATATTTTTATTATTCATCATTTATTAAACAATGTTGCATATCCATAAATGTGATTGTTTGATAAAAAATCTTTCTATTTATTTATGTTTAGTTCCTGTAACCTACTTTCACCGATATTAAAGAAAAAAAGTCAAATGGTTTATTTATAATCATCTGTTCTTCGTAGAAGAAAATTACCTTTTTATACTTAAGCCTCCAATTTTTAAAGACTGATGTTCTTTTGTTAAAAAGATCTGTTTATTTATTTATTTATTTATTTTCTAATTTTATCAAGTCATAAGTTAAAGGTCTTCAACCTTTTACCAAATTGACCCTTGATTAAAAAAGAAGCACGTTGCGTCCAAGTTAACTTTCACGGTGTCTCCACCATCCCTGGAGACGGTTTCCACAACAGCATTAACATGAGCTGACCGATACATAGAAACCTCATCTCCGGCTGATCATCACATCAAAAGGATCGTTGCTGCTCTCCTCCCCGCCTGCGCGGCAGCAAAAATCAGCCCAATGCGATAATCCACACGCACAGTCCCAGCTAATCACCCAAGTGCCAACAAGTACGCGGGCAGCGTTGCTCCGAGAGTCCCAATCAGGTGACGCTGGGAGCCAGAAGCGGGGACTCTCACACCTGTTTCAATGCTCAGAACAACCGTGTGACAGCTCTCAGACTCATAACTCTCCCAGTGAAAGCAGTGAGTGAAAGAAAACCTTGTTTGTTTTCACTGCCAGGCCATCGGCGGCTATGTATAGCTTTACCCCCACAGCCGGCTCCAACACCTTAACTCATCTCCAATGAGGCTCCAACTCCAACTTAGCTGCTTCAAGAGATTGTTTTGAATTTTTCGTACCAGGAAGCTCAAATAAATTTTTTTAATTAATAATTTGATCCCACAAAAGCAACACAACTGAAATTAGCAACAAGCTTACACTTGTTACAGCCTAAAACTGTAAAAAATAATCTTTAATGTTCCTTTGATGCAATAAAATAAAACAAATATTTTAAAGCATTACAAGTAGGAGGTATAATTCAGTGATTTTGCAGAACTGGATAGACAAAAACAACACACGCAAATGAGGTTAACATTTCACAAAATGTGCATGGTCAATTAGTCATTTTACTTTCTATTTTCGTATGCTTTTTAATTTTGTATGTTCTTAATTAATCTATCTATTTACAAAGTAAATAGAAAACATTAAAACTGGTTCATATATCATTGTGATGCGGTTTTTCAGGGCATCACTTTACACTGGAAGTATTGTATTTGGATAAGTTAAACTTAATTTCTTTTGGGCTTCAATTACAAGAATTATTTT
Organism: Orestias chungarensis; assembly: GCA_032876305.1. NCBI lineage: Eukaryota > Metazoa > Chordata > Actinopteri > Cyprinodontiformes > Cyprinodontidae > Orestias > Orestias chungarensis. The sequence continues at coordinate 969,689 of JAVLVB010000236.1, read as the reverse complement.
TACTTTATTTTTAGATTTAAGTTTATGAATGAATAAAAACGTGGTGGCAACAGTGTAGAAACAAACAAACAATAGAGCCCAACCATCAAGATGTGCTAATTGTGTTTGTTGGTATACTTTACTTCTGTCTTTTTTTTTTTTTTTACTGTTTATTTTATGGATCTTTGTTATAATACTAAAAGGTTTTCTTTGTGAAGCTTCAACTAACTCAAAGATCTTGTTAAAAAAATCAACAGTAAAAAAGTTATTAAAATTGTGGCTATTTTACTTAATCCTGAGCCCTTTTCACAGAGGAAGTTGAAAAAAACCGAAAAACATTTACAAGCATGACTGCAATGACTGCACTTTAATGTTAGACGGGTCTGATAAATGCAGCGACCGTTTTGAACATGATAGGCGGTCCTGGGGGGGTGTTGGGCGTGACTGGCCTCGCTGGGTTCAAGGACAGAACACACAACGTAATTTATTTAGGGAAGGTATACGTTAAACTCTTTTACAAGAAGTTCGGGTAATATATAAGCAAATCGTGAGCTGTTAATTTTCCCTCCTGTATTTTACACACGGAGACACTTAAGG
>JAVLVB010000236.1:936197-969013 GCA_032876305.1 Orestias chungarensis | reverse complement strand
TATATGGGTGTGTGTGTGTGTGTGTGTGTGTGTGTGTGTGTGTGTGTGTGTGTGTGTGTGTGTGTGTGTGTGTGTGTGTGTGTGTGTGTATGTGTATGTGTGTTTGTTCCTGAGCGAGCCGTAAAAGGACACACACTCCCCGTCTTTTGACATTTGTTTATCTTCCCTCAAGGGACCAAGACCCGTTCAAACACAACACCTATAAAAAACGACCGCTGGTAGTCTGAAGTCTCTCTGTATCTGACACCTGTCTGACGATGTGTTTACGCTCGCAGGAATCCAGGAGGCTGCTCCAACGCCTCAGTACCAGCCTCAGTACAGCATTTGTGAGTGAATTGCGAACATTTTTTTATTTATAAAGACAAATGTGTGCTGCATCATTTGCTTTTTTATTTACTACTGATCGTTATGAAAGATTTCACTGAGTACAACACAGCGTAACTACGTATACCCATATATGGTAATTTCGCATTTTGACCTTTACCCAAATTTGAAAATAGGGTCTTACTAAGTAAAAACTCAAAATCCCTGCTTTTGTCTTTTATATTTTTTTGTGTCTTACATAAACATTTTAATCAACAGCAATATTTTTTTCCCTTTTTGTAATATATTTCCTTTTCCTGGTTTTTCATCAATTTACTCTACGTTCAGTTTAGCAACCTGTTTGTGTCGAATATGATTGAAAGAAAAAATGTAACCTGACTTCCAGAAGGTGGATGGAAATTTTAATCATAGCCAATCCAAAACTATACAGGAATGTCAGATCTATGAGCAAATATTATAAATATCCACACCCAATATTTACATAATTTATTATTGCAAACCATTGACCGCCTTAAATAAAATGTCTAATATTAATGACACATTTATCTTTCTAGGATTTATGGATTCCATTATATATTTTTTATAATAATAATAATAATAACAATTATTATTATTATTATTATTATTACATTATATTATCATATGTTATTGTATTTCCCTCTTTTATTAGAGTGCATTAAAGCTGAAAAGGTATATTTTGTTCTTGTCAATAAACACATGACCAAAGAGCAAACTTCAAATAAAATCGTCAATCTGTACAATCTACCAAAAGCATAATAAACACATCTCTAGTTTTTGTTTTTGTATAGACTACCATAAAAAAAATTAAGAAAGACTGTTGTATGAAGCAAGAAGGTTTCATTACTTATAATGTTAAATAAGGAACAGAAGAGCATTTAGTGAGTCACAGTTTCATGAGTTTACACCACAAAGGTGTTAGTCTCATGATTCTGCAGATATCATTTCTGTTCCCACGAGCATTTCATGCTCTACTGACTTATAGATCAGTCCTTCAACTGCTCCAGGCCTCTTTAACCTGCAGTAAAGTAGGGAACCAGTCCCTCCTAGTGGCAGCCTAAAGACATCCCAACCTGCTTCAGCTGCGTCAGATACTGTGATGAAACATGGAAGCAATCATTTATATATTAAGCTGTTGATGAATGAGCTGAGAAATGATTGAATCTCATCTTGCTGGATTTCCCCCTTTTGTTTTTTCCCCCTGCAGCGGAGGAGTGTGTGTCGTATTGCCAGCCCTCTGAGTTGAAAGTCAGGATGAATCTGGAAACGTACTGTCTCAAGGATTACGGTTGGTTTCGAACTGTAATTTGTTTATTTTTTAATAGGTAAAGACCCTGTCTTCTTTTTTATTTATCTTGAAATTGAGATATTATTTGTTATATTATATCATAGAGAAGTATTAGTTTATACACTTATACTAATATTTAACCACTTACAGATTTCTGCTGTTTCAGGTCACTGACTAAATGTAAAAAAAAAAAGTTTAGTAAATGAAAAAAACTTTTTGAATTTTATTTCTTCATGTATTAAGGAAAAAAACCTATCCAAATTAATAAAGCCTTACATTAAACAGTAATGCTACAGCACACTTTGCACCAATAAGTCCTCGCTATTTCAAATCGTAAATTAACATTTATTTAAATACATTTTAATTTGTACTGGTAAAATCGTAAAATCCGTTAAAAAAAATCTGATAAAATGAAGCAACATTGAATGCTGAATAGTAGAACAGACGGAAAAAAAAGTGGGTGCATCTATCAGTTTTGCACAGGGTTACAAAGATATTTCCGAGGCTTTTAGAAATGAGTTCCACCATAATACATAAGAAGAACCATAATACATAATATTAGCTAGCAAGATTTCTTAAGGGGAGAGTCAAAAAGTCATCCAGCTTAGCCAAGAAAAATAAAACTTGGGATAAACTTTTCCATGTACTAATGAGACAAAAGTGGAAGTTCTCTAGTCAAAGCATAACATGAAGGAAACGATCATTACACTAAAGTCCGGATAATGGATGTAGGTTGGTGATCGAAGACTGCTTTGACGCTTCAGGATATGGATGACTTGCCTTAATTGAGAGAACGTTCTTTAGGATTAATGTCTGTTCATCAGTCTCTTAACCTAAAGGTAAAATACATTTGGGTTATGCTGTAGAAATGTAATCCAAACCACACGAGTGAGTTCCACTCCAAAAACATCAAATGAAAAAAAATTAAGTTGTCTCATCAAAGTTGGCTCAATTCAATTAATATTGTATGTGTAGGGTTTTAAACAGGGCTTTCTTGCTTGACAACTTTTCAGTATGGCTAAATTAAATCAGATTTGCAAAGAAAAGAAAGCTAAAGTGACTCCACAACAACATTTAATGTTGAAATGTTTAAAGGTACCCGTTTTTTTAATCATTGAGTTTCTCTTTGTCTTATATTAATAATTTTGTTTTGTTGAGTAATATGTATTTGATTTAAAAAAGAAAACCCTCTTTAAGTGGTTCAAAACCTTTTCACAATGCTGTATTTCTATACCGGTGCCAGAAAGTATCGTGTTCAAAAGACAGAGTCACTATGAAAAATGTCACCAGATAAAACAATAAAACAACATTCAATGAATTAGGAAACTATTAAAACGGGCAAAAACTGTGATTGTTATTGTGATGTTCACACACAAACTACATAGAAACTGTGGGAAAAAAGCTAGTAGCAGTATGCTTCCCCTGAGCAAGGTACCGTAGTTAAATAACCCAGATGTAAAAGAGTTTAAATCAAATTTGAGAATAAAAAACAAAGTTTGTTAAATAAAACTTAATTGTGTACTTAATCTATTTAAGAGAAAACACATTGGTCCTAAACAAGGCCAGTAGGTCAATAAACCTAGAAATTTTTTTTATTTTAATCATGTATTTAATTGATCTTATGACAGACTTGTAAAACTTTCAAATTTTGTATGTAGCTGAAAGCTCAGTTGAAATTCCGCTCATATTAAAGATAGAAGATTTAGACAAAGGTGGGACCAAGTCATTATTTTGGAAGTCACAAGTAAGTCTCAAGTCTTTGCTCTCAAGTCCCAAGTCAAGTCCCAAGTCTAAACAAGCAAGTCCCGAGTCAAGTCCTAAGTCGTGCCTGCCACGTCTCAATTCAAGTCCCAAGTCTTAACGTTTGAGTTTCAAGTCCTTTTGAGTCCTTTCAAAAACCCATTATATTTATACAGATAATGTTTGTGTTTAAGATCGATATTTATTTATCAAAACTTTTTGATAAAGAACATCCTTCAAACAGTAGGAAACAAATGCAAATGTAAAGTGCTGAGATTGTATTTCTATTGGATTTTGTATTACTATAACTACTTCCACGACAGTTTCTGTCCTGTCCATGGAGGCACCAGAAATACATAAACTTAACAATGAACAGGTTGGAGCTTTTTCCGTCAGGGCTCTAAGCTGTATTGCATTTGCAAAAGATCAAATTAGCCAAAAGTCTGTCAGTCATTTGTGTATGATGGGGACGTAATATGATGCGCCCAAATGAAACATCAATTTAAAGCTTTTGTTTCTTTGTCAGTGTTGAAGGTGCAGGTGAGAGCGATGGAGCGTTCAGGTCCCTGGTGGCAGTTCTCCACCTCGATACAAACCGTCTTCAGGACAGGCTCCAACTCGCGTGTCCGGAGGGGCCCCCAGGCCCTCTGGGTTCCCGACCGTGACCTCAAATGTGGCTGCCCGGCCTTGCATGTGGGCCGGACATTCCTGCTCATCGGCGCAGAGGAAGGGGAGCGTAGCTGGGCTCCGGGAGAGAGTCGCCTGGTGGCGGACCGCTCCACACTGGCCCTCCAGTGGCGGGAACACTGGAGCCCCAAGCTCAGGGGCTTCCGAGGGCAGGACAAGAGGGGCCGCTGCCCCAAAAAATCCCAGAACGGTCACCACTCCCACAGCAGGGAGCACGCAAAGACACATTCTGCGTACATCCCCCCTCACCTGTTGCCTGGGACGGACGCCAATCCGCGTGGTGACAAAAAACACTCCGGGAACTCGGAGGAGCCTCAGACCAGCAGAGACGGCAACATCATGACCTCGACGCCGCCCTCCTCCTCCACCCTTGCTCTGGTGTGTTCGACTCAAAATCCTACATAAAATTAAAAAAACTGCCAAAAAAAAAACTATTTAAAAACTAAAACGGTTCCCTTCTCCCTTCCTGGGGGTTTCTTGTTTTGTTGTTGAAGGTTTTAGTAGACGTTTGGACACATTCATGCATCTTGAAGAAAAGCCTGAGGAAAATCTTTGCACATAGAAAAAAGAACACACCACACATTTGGCTTAGCTTTTGCCCACAGCTTTGTAAATTTATAAGAGGACTTGTCAAGCTCTCATCCTGCAAAAAAATTATACAAAAATTCACTGACAAATGGTGCTATGAAATATACATTTTTTTTCTATCCAATAAAATATAAACAGTTAAAATGTATGAAGTATATTTTCTTGTATATTCACGTTTTTGATAAGGCTATTTTATTTATTTCCATTGGAGAAAATGTTGTATAATTTCCATACAATAGTTTACCTTTGTTTAACATTCATGATTCAAGCAACTAAAAAAAAACTGCTTCATCTTTTTAACAGTACACTAATCACAAAGATCTGAAAAGCATCCGGGTCTGACTCCTGTTCCCGTTTGGCAGATATGGCGTCATGGCTCTCTGGGAATGGTGGGGTGTATTATATTAGGACAGATGAAGGAGCTCCAGTTTGTTGAGCAGCAGCAGCTTCGTTTCACCAGGGGTAGTGTGAAGGATTGGTTGTGCTGCCATGTTGACGCTTGTGATTGAAAATAAAGAGAGAGAAATAGACTTGCTGATTGAAGACCTTGGAGCGGGCCATACAGTAAACCCCATAGGGGTTTGGGGTGTTTTTTTAAAATATCTTTATACTCAACTGGCAGCCAGTCTTTCAATTAAGTTAAACAGTATTTTTTTTTTCTTAACTTCATTTATGCCATCCCTACAGAAAAGTTTATTAAAAAGTTACACTCCCTTAATGTTTGATATGTGTAACTCAAGACATACTACAGAAAATATTTACTACAGCCAATACTACTGTGTGCTCACTAAAATATTTTGTACACACAATTAAAAAGGATGAATTAAAAAAAATACACATCCACAGATAATAAATGCAATATTTCAGTCGTATTACTTGTTAATTTAAATAATTCATATGCAAGGTTTAAGGCTGAACATCCAAGAAAAATTGACCAATAATTATGATATCTCCGGTCAAGTCGGATGTTAGGGAAAACTACTGAGACACACAATTAAAAAAATATTTTATTTAAACAATATACGACATATGCAACTTAAAACGTGGGTCTGAGTTTGTCCCTACTTGAGAAAACCGGAGTATGGCCAACAAGAGCACTGAGTAATGTCAGACAATTGTGTAATCGCATTACAAAAATGAATAATACAATGAACACACACACACCCAAAAAATACCACTTAAATCTAAATGTTCCACACCTGACTGAAGTTAACAAATTAAAAGCTTTTACAATCAAGGGTCTAAAATTAACATACGTATTTTAAAAATATATACACACACAGACACACAGACACACACACACACATACACACACACACACACACACACACATCAGTGATGCAAATACTTATTTATTGTTATTGGTTATTATTATTTTTCTATCTAAAGACAATTTCTACTTCTATGTGTGAATGTGTTCATATTATATATTACTGAAAAGCATGTTAAATACCTTCTTAACAGTTATTTGTACGAGCTGCTTCAAAATAGCACAACTAAGAAAGGTTTTAGTATTGCAGCTTTTTTTAAAACCTTTTTACATATTTTTTAGATACAGTTACTTCGGTTGTTGTATTTAATATTTGTTTTGTCGGTTTATTAACTGTATTTGTTCATTTAGTCACTCTTAACTGACGCACCTTTAAATCTTCCTTTGATTTTCTTTGTCGACTCTCCTCTAGTAATTTGTAGACTCATCGAGGGCCTGAAAGCAACATACACAATATTCCACAGCAATATGCCCTTAATTGCGCTACCACTCATTGGCTACAACTCTGCCAATCACTCGTTTGCTTTTGCCGCTCCTCAAAGTTCAACTAGTGCCACAAAAACCCTTAAAAGGATAACAACAAACAGCATTTTCCTTTTCTAGTGCCAATATGGGTTTACTATTAAATATAACACTGCAACTTTTAAACTGTTGTCTGGCTGTTTTACACTTTTGAGAGATAAATGATTGTGTTCATTATAACGAGAATTATAGTGCTGTGGTCAGCAACATCCTGCCGCTGCAGTTTTTTTTTCTGTTTTTCTGCTCTTGGTTCTGTTGCGGTTAAGTTTGAGCTTTTGTTCACGTTCGCTGTTATCAGGAGAGCTTTTAACAGCAGGCAGCTGCAGAAAGTGATGCTAGAGCGACTCCAAAACACTGGTCCGATATCCGGTGACCACCTTAACAGCTGAACGGACCAAAACAGACCAAAATGAGGGGAATTCATGTCATCAGATAAACTCGAGGAGCCTCTAGAGGTCAGATAAACACCCTCAAACTGTGCTTCGTTATTAAAATTTACTGAGTTTAAAAACTTTAATTTTGAACATAACCATAAACCAGAGATGTATAAACGAATAAGAAGCAGACTAAACTCTGAGGCACACTTACAGTGGCTGTGAGGGTTAACTTTAGCCTGCAGCCCACAACTTCTTGTGTCAAGGGGAAAGGAAAGTGTGCGTGTGTGTGTGTCAGTACATGTAGAATCGAGTCCTTGTGGTAAACTATCTCCCTCCATGTGTGTTTGTGTGTGTGAGAGCGAGTTTGAAGCACCTGCTGTGTTGCTGCAGGAAGCCACCTGTCAGCGGTCGTCTCTTCAGCGGCGGCTCTGTCGACATGAGGGTTTGATCCTACAAACTTCCCAAACACACACTTACACCGACACTAACGGACAACTTAAGCTGGCGGCTCGCTCTGCTGCAGACCGGCGCTTTGCTGCGGTTCTGGTCTTAAACCAGCAAGTTGTTGTTATTTGAAGAAGTGTGGAATAAAATCAGGCTTGTAGTTTGGATGATGTGTTCATAAAAAGGCGAACCTTCTCTGGAGTGTGTGGTATTAAGTTTACAGCCTGAACAGGGCGGGTTTTATGAGAGGTGAGACCTGCTATGTTGAACCCGGAGCCGAAAGTTCAACTAGACCTCCTACATTTATCCAGCTTCCTCTTTTTCTTCTCACTTTCTTTACCAAAAACGGAGCCAAATGTCATGCGACTGATCCAGACAGCGCCTACCAGATTCCTCACTTCTAGCTGGGATGGTTCGTACGTTTCACAGCCACGGTTTTCAGGACCCACATGTAGAGGCTTCTGTTAACCTGAGAGGCTGAGGGTCAATCCCTGTGATCTGCAGCCTGCGTGCTTTCCATACACACACGCCGCCGACATGGCAACCCGACTCCCGGCCAGCTTAGGACTAATCAAGCATAGCGGGGCTGAGGGCAGAAACACAAAGACACTCACACTAACAACATGGATGTTCTGCATTACGGACATAAGCACGCTTGAATTCCTCGAACATGTCATAAACTCTTGACATAGCCAAAGACAAATCTGGCATTTCTACACATTTTTTACATTTGAAACCTACAAATTTCGTTAAAGGCTGTTTAAAAACAATCTTTGCACATTTCAGCACAAAAGCGGATTAGTTGATTGTAAGTCATTTGTACTTTAAAATCTGTAATACTTAGAGTTGCCAAATTTTGATAACCTTACCTCACTCCAGCTTAGTAGTTTTAGTTTTTCAACACCTAAACACACAGAGGTAAAATCTAAAAACTCTGATGTTAGAAGATCTACATTTGTGGTTGCTTTCACACATTACCTCTATAATCACGTCACAAGAGAGTTTCATATTCAAGCGTTAGTGTTCTTTTCAAGTGCAAGAATCAATAAAGAATGTTTCAGAAAATTCAGAAAATAGTTATATTTTAACTATTTAAAACAAAACAAAGGGAAACAAGGTTAACTGTTACATGTGTTCTCATACACATGCAAACTCCTAAATGCTACCTAGCTGTTTCCTGTCGCACCACAGACAGGAACCCACTGTGAGCCAAGAAAAGCAAACAAACCACACAAATAGGTTCTGCTGTTTTTTTTTATTCCCTTACTTAGTTGAGTTACTATGATTGATGTTAAAATCCCTGTCACACTAATGCATTTTAACCTTTTGCTTGTAGTGTTCAGCGGCCCTGCATTACTACTATAACAATGTAGATTTCACAATTTGGCTTCCACAGGAATTTGTCTCAGGCTATAATTTATATTTCTTGTTAATTAACTCTTGTTAATATGCCACTTGTTTGAAATCCAGACTGCTGCTGATACCTATAGATAATTCTGCTGTTAACAATGAAACCACTTATTATTGAGAGGTCACATACCCCAGTCTAACTCAGCCGTATACTGTGAATGCAACAATTTTGATCCCAATACACATGCAGCAAAATACACTTTCAAATATGTTATTAAGAGAAAACAGGTCTAACATTATTATGTTTCTAAACAATAAATAAAAACAATTTTATTTCCCTTAACGAAAAAAACCCTCTAACAGATAGTTAGGATTTTTTATTAATCTTTAATTTAATCTCCTTAGAATTTTTTTAATTAATATAAAACCTAATAATCCTAAATGAATTTGTAGTGAATAATTGATGCAGAACTTAATTACTTAACAAAAATATTTAATTGTATATGATTGTTTGTTGATTCAAAACAGAAAAAGATGCTGTACAACAAAAAGATAGGCAATTTCCAATTTTCTATTGTTTCACACGTTTTCCAGGCGCGTTTTTGTTTATGCCTCTGAAAAACCCTTCTGGGTTTCAGATTTCTCATAGGAGATGCTTGCCAGACCCCATCCCGAGATTACAAGGGGGATAAAACCTTGCTAGAGAGCGATTAATTAAAGCTTTAAAAAGAAATAGGAGCTTATCATAAAACTTTACTTTTCTTCCTTTACTGAATCAAACTTCTATAAAAATCACTGTTTATCGTTGTGTTTTAATTTCTTTAAAACGGTCAAAATCTGGCGGTATACGGCCTTAACTTGGCCTCTTAGAGGAAAACGGTTCCCACTGCTCCCAGATGTCAAACTGTCCCGTCTGGGATGTTTTAGGCTGTCCTTAACTCCGTCCTCTTTGTAGTTTGCAACAGGAACCTGGTTTTGTCTTTCTAGTCTTCCAGCCACCGTGTCGAGAGGGTGACGTGTGATTTATGCTTCAGGGGTGATCCCACCATCGGTCTCTTCGCTCGGTCATGGAGTCTGCACACACCCTCCGGTCTATTAGTATCCCAAGAGCCAGATTCTGAGTCCAGGATTAGCCATCAAAAGCCTGATCGAAGACGGGGAAACACTAAACCAGCCTTCGGAGGTGGTGCAGCTGGAGAGAAACTCGCATCTGTGGCATGGGCCAGTCAAACGCAGGCCGTGTATGTGTGTGTACGTGTGCCCCTGACTTTTATCGGGCAAACACTGCATGTTGAACTCCGTCTAGTTGGAATTGAACCATGACCGATTGGATTTCAGGCTCAGAGAGGTGACCTGTAACCTTTTTTTTTTTTTTTTTTAAACAACATATGCTTCCCTGATTTTTCCTCAACTGCATTTTTACTTGATGTTATTCTGTTTACCACCCAGTTCATCCGGATTGACCCGGATATTTATGATTACAGTAGCCTGTTTCTTCTGGCTTAGCGTCCAAAGACAGTTATTTGTGAATGATTAAAACAGAGCATACCTTTTTTTTTTTTATAAACTGATAGGGATTAATGCACATTTAGACATGACAATGATTACAATTAGAGCAACACTAAAGAAGTGTAATTTTTGGTCGATTTTGGCGGCCAGGGGACAAAAGCAGTAGTGTTTTGCCAGAAGGAAAACTGCTTTTCCCATGAGGAGCAGTCAGCACATTTGTAGTTGTTTTGTGTGCCAGGGTTCCTGCCACCCTTCTCAAGGTTGCTTAGTGCCGGCTAAAGCGATACGGATCCCCTCGGGCTATGACAGAGGTGTCATTCAACAAGCTGTAAGTCGACGTGTTCTGTTTTTAATCAATAAACTTTGAACCTGAACATTTTCATGACCTCGGTTAAAATAATAATATTAATAATCAGAACTTGATATATTAAATTAATACAATTTAACTTTGTGATTAAATTATTTGGTAAACCCCATCTGTTAGAGTGGGTTAGAAAGCGTAACTGTACGCGAGTATACTAAAACCACAAATATGCCAAGAAGACAAAAACCAGGCAACAGTGGCTCATTGGGATTTGCCCATTATCAGGTGGGTGTCCTTTGATGCTGTCAGTTTACCCCAGCGCGACTCAAACGAGTGAATAAACATTGGAGTACTCAAGCTATGCAGGCCATATACCAAAGAGGCTTATAACTGACATATTTAGTATTTCAAACACCAAATGTGCCTCATTAATCATTAAAATGCACAGTGGCAACCGTTTCATGGTGAACTGCGAAAAAGTGAGAGTCAGATGATTGTTTTTTTTATAACATATAGTCACATTTTAAAACTGACACCATGCTGGAAAATGAGGTTATTACTTGAGGCTTTCTTTCTAAAAGTCAAGATTTTCTTTATGTTCATGAAGAAGCTTTCCCCATAGACCTCACTACCTTCCCACACAGTCCAAAATCTTGCCTGTTAATCACCAATTATAACTAGATGTAATGTAAAATATGATGCACAATATCAAATAAGCATTTATTAAACTGAGCTATACTTTAGTTTCTGCTCAAATGTTGGGAATTAAACATCCTAAAGGTTGTGAAATATGACAAAACACCAGGGAAAACAATAAATTAAGTTTATTATCTTACAGTGAAATTCAGACCTCCCCTCTTTGCTCTAATAACCTCCTGCCAAACACCGAACAGATGGTGGTCTCACATGTGGGTGGTCTCATCTTCAGCTTCTGAGCTGTGCGGCAGAGACGTCTGGGCTTCAGGCAGGTTGCTGCTCTGCAGGTAAGAGAAAACCACCTGGACCTAAGTGCAAACATGGAGAAAGACTATCAACTCAGATGTAGAGAACAACTCAAAGTCACTCAAATGGTAAGGCATAGATCAAAAATGAGTCGAGATGCAAACGAAAGTGGAAATGAGGAAAACGTGAATGAGGAACAAAACAGCTGCAACTGGATATAAATATTTCCTGTTAAAGTAAAAAGAGACTATGGAGAAGAAGCCTCCCTGCTCTCTGCCTCCAGATTAGCAGCATATGATGGATGGATAAATGGATGGAATCTAAAGTTAGCCGGCAACAGGCAAAGGTTTATAGAAAATCTCCTTCAAACCCCTTCCCTGGATCTATAAGTCATTGCTCATCCCCGTGATGTGGGGGCAGGTTCATATTGTCATCTTTTCTGTGTTCATATTTATTTCACTCGTCAATGTTTTTGGACAGTGACATTGTCCGCCATGTCTCCATTTACTCTTCAGTTTTTACGTCAGGTGTGGTTCAGGTTCATCTACCCTAATACTTTAATGCAACTAAACCCACATACTTTTTTTCCCCCCTAATTTGTGTGGACAGCATGGTGGAATATTTTCATAATCGTTACCCTTCTCAGTTTTTACTTTTTTATACCCCCTGTCTCTGTTTCCAATGTAAAAAAATAATCACTGCCTGTAGAAAAAAGGATTGGTACAAACACAGCAATGGTTCAACAGTCCTTAAAACACCCTTCGTATGAACTCCTGTGACTTTTTTGAGATGTGACATTAGAATTGGGCAATTATGATAGATGAAGGGAGTGTTCAGCAACAGGTACCCTACTGACTGCTTTTAAACGTTTAACGGAACCTAATTTAAAAAGTTTCGATCGTCCTTGCATTTTTCTAAATCAAAATTACCATCAATAATGCTGAACTAGAATACAGTATGAGCCAGGAGCTCATCTTCCTGAATAATTTCACCGTCTGTTTATGCTTATATCTAAATTAGAGATTTGTTTTATTTATTTATATTTCAACATATATGCATTATATTCTTCTTTCTCCAGATTACAGCTTTGTGTTGTGCCTACCTGTATCACCACTTCCTGAGAAATGTCCACAGTGACGCCATTGTGCTCCAGTCCCTCCTCCGGGGGGCGCAAAAGGCTGGGGCCAAAAACCGTAGCCAGGTTCAGCAGAGTCATCTTGTTAACGTGTTGGCTCTGAGCAACTCTGAAAATCAAATAGTATGAGGTTCTTTTTTCTCTTTTTTTTTTTTTCTCGTTATAGTCAAATTTCAGAGTCACTCTCATACATTTTTTAATACATTTTAATCTCTGAAAACAATATCTATTGAATGTAAATTTTCTTAAAATACGGCCCTTGATGTTTTGTCGCCCTGCAGAATTTGAGCAAATCCTGGTGTAGAGTTGGAATTACATTGCAGTTTTTTTAAGGTCAACAGAATCAGAGGGAGGGAAATACATTTTTTTGTCTCCCAGACCTTTGGAGGTGATGCAGCAGGTAGAGGAAAGTGTTGCGGTTGACGTCAGGACTGGACTGCAGCAGAGACAGCATGGAGACGAGCCGTGAGTCCATGTCCGGGATATCTGCAGGGCAGGGTGACAAGAGGATGTTACCTCGTCGACTCATGATGATTTATGCAGAGAAAGGTCAACAGGAGAAAGACAGTGGACGTCACAGATTAATCTATTGATCAAACCATTTCCACGAAAACGTTTGGAGTTATTAGAGTCTCACACAAGTCATACATGAAAATCACAAATTCAATTTTGTTAGGATATTACACACTAGACCAATCAAGTTTTGCACATGCCCGTATTGCACATCCTTACCAGGATTTTCTGTAACTGTGGGAGGCGATGCAAGAAAATAGGACAAACTTTGAGATGACTATGTATTTTAACAACAATGCACAAAAAAGACTAAAGTGCTTTTATTGCCCTAAAATTTAATAACAATAAAAAAGAAAACAACGTTTTTGGGCCTTGTTTGCCTACCCAGACTTTTGGCCAGATGGTGAAACAGATCAGTAGGAATGAGAGGCTGTGGCAACTCTCTGAAGTAAAGCTTGAGAACACCAGAGACCGTGTTCACGTCTGAGCTTCTCAGCCTGGTTACTGCTTCCCTCAGGTCTGAGCAGACAGGCAACAGTTATCAACATTAATATCTACCTGGAGGAAAGACGTTGTTTTTTTTTGTTTTTTTTACTGTGTGTGTGTTTTGCTTTTTGTTTACTTACTGCTATTGAACACAGCTTTGAGCAACGTGATATCTGTGGCTGTGCCTGAAATCCTGTAGATTCCCACCTCGTCCAAGCCTCTCCTTTCCACTTCCTCCACGCAGCATCTCACCACATGAGGAACCAGAACTCCTTCCTGTCTGAATACATAATAAAAATAAAAAAAATTGTGGAGGGTCATAGTTTCTTTAAACCAGTAAAGCCGAGAGACACTAAGGGTTTTGTTTCTTGGCTCACGTCAAACTTCTGCTTTTCCCCCAATTTACCACAGAGACCAAAAGTTCTGTTTTGAAAAACTGGCCATCAAAATTGCACACAATGGAAACAAAACTGTCGTTTTAAAGGGAGCCCTGGCGTGATCTGGGCGGCATCGAGCAGGCACTTACTCTGCCACCTTTTCGATGGGGACACAGAAGACAGGGGGCTGTTGAACTGGCGTTCCCGGTGTGTCGAGCTGGTGTGGACAGAACTTCAGGGAGAGGCTCACCTCCACCTGACCTAGTAGGAGAGTCTGGCTTCTCCATCGACTGCTCAGGCTTTTAGACTCCAGCTTTGCAGCGAGAGATTAAATAAAACAAAACAAAAAAACATTTAAACTTGTTTCCATCAAGCTGGATATTTCCTAATGTATCTCTTGGACCTCAGTAGTTCAATTTTGAACGTTTTCTACACATTATCGGTTCAAACTTTAGTACAAATAGAGCACACGTCACGTTTGGATTCAACCTCTATTGCAAAAGGATTACTATGGATTTTAATGTTTTTATTTAGTGAGGAAAATAAAATTGCATATTAAGAAGTAATTGCTGGTTTTTACAGCCTTATTGGTGTTTAAACAAATAAAAGTTTTATTGCTTTAATAGGCTATAATAACTGTGGTTGTGCATATGATTCATTTGTAAGTATGAAAGCAAGCATTAAAAATATATGGGACTTCCTCAGTGCTGTGCGCGCAGTCCTACCATATGTCACAGCTTGTAAACACTTCTGAGCTGCTAACACCATTTTGGTTCGGCATCTGAGGAGTTTCTCCTTTCACCCTGCATTGGACTTCCAGTTCTGTGTGATTAGGCTGTAGTTGAGGATTCATTGTTAAATCGTTTTGATTCATACATTGCGTGATATGCAAAGCTTTAATGACAATTTCAAATCTATTACCTTGTTAAATACAACGACTTTCAATTCTAAAACGCTAATCGTTTAAGATTGTTGAGAGTATTATGAAAATCCTGGGTTGTTTTTACATTTTGAAAAGAAATTTTGAGCCTTGCACAAAGCTACACATACCCTCTAAACATACCGCAAACATTACAAATGGTGTCGTATGAGAACCAACAAACCGTTTTATTGTGACAGACTAATCAACAAACTGGTCCGAACAAATCAGGTGAAAGTACATTAAATAAAAGCTTTTTGTTTATTTCTCTTTTCAAACAAAAATCTAAAACGTGTGACCCGTATTTGTGTTCAGCTACCACGTTTTAGGGATATTCTGGGTGACGTGCGCTAACCACAAACTGCATGTGGCCCAGTTTTGCTCTCATCTGAGCAGAGCGCGCTCTTTCGCACGAATAGCGGTCGCGCTATATTAGTGTTTCCCCCAACTGTCGCCCTGAAAGTCCTGCGTATTTTAAAAACTGTCCTTTTCCTCTTTAATTCAAACAACCACTTTAGCTTAGGCAGCCATAAACTGTTCATGATGAATTTATTTACATTTGGTGCCTGAAACCAGAGTAATCTAAAAACTATCCATGTTTTTCTGTTGACACAGCTTTCTATGTCTTCCAAATGTGTAAAATGGAAATAATGGTTGTTCCATTTGTAATGTGAGTTTTGGATCTTATCAGCTCCTCTAGTTACGGCAGGCATTTTATTGTAGCTGCATCTCTAATTAATTGCATCTCTCCTTACTTTGCATGCAAATTGTTGCCACATTTAAATGTTAAGTTGTATTATAGACTTTCCCACATTTAATTTATTGAACAGAACTCTTTAAGTAGTTTAAAGCTTGTTTTAAAACCAAGTCCTGCTTTTAGCTTATCAAGATCTTTAAGTGTTCCTTGGTCTTCCTGGTGCTGCTTGTTCTGTAATAAACCTCTGAGGTCTTCACAGAACAGCTAATTTTTACCAAGATGTATCACACGTGTTTGGACTACTTACCATGTAACGTACCGCTGAAGGCAGTGAGATGTTTTAAATTAAATACACTGTTTTGTTTCACATGTTTGTAGTAAAAAAATAATAATAATAATTTTTAAAAGAGTGAACAGCATGTAATTATCTTTCCAGATTTCCAGAACTTTGTGTCACTAACTGCTCTTAAAAACACAATGAAGTTTCTGGCTGTACCTTAACATGCCAAAACAGGAAAAATGTGCAACATTTTTCAGCGGCTTTGAGTTATCCTCGGCCATGACAGCCGACGTTTGGTAATTGTACGCCTCTCACCTGTACAATAGTTTTCCCCAGAACTGTATCATCCTGTGCGTCTGACTGACTCACACAGAGCACCCTCATCATTTGTGCACCATCCACCTGAAAGGACAGCTCCTGTTTGAAACAAAAATGAACCTGTCAGTGACTGTGATTAGCTTAGCCACTATTTAAAGTTTTTTTAATCCTTGTACCGGAAAAGTTTAGACTGCTCTAATGCAGTCACACACTATTGGCTAACCTTTAGATAAAAGCTGAACATTTTGTCATATGCAGTCCATGTATAAGCTGACAGACCCCTTGCTAGACCTGTTTTAGGATGCTTTATTATGTGATTTACTTGTCTCAGGTTAAGACCTGCATGCATACCTGGTCCCAGTGTGGGTTGAGGCTGTGGACTGAGGAGTGTGTGTGGGCTTGTCTGTCATAAAACTCGTAACCGTCCACCTCCACGCACACATAGACACCTGGAAAAGAAGGTTCGAACCATGAATGATTTAGCAACCCATCACTCACAGAGAGGATTAAGTCAGTAAGAAACACTCCTCTTAATCTCTTCATAATACACCAGTGAGTTTTTATATTTTGATTCTCTGTCTCTTGGTCCATCAAAGGCAGCCAGAAACAACACGCATACAGCATAATATGGTGAAGGAGAACGTAAAAAAGACGTGACTGTTTCTAACCCAACATGCCAGCCAGCTCCTGGTGCGGTCTATGGTTATCAACCACCTTCACTGGTACGATGCTCTCCTGATGGATCTCCCAGCCTGTACGGTGAAACCTTTACAAATGATCCAGAACGTCGAATCCCATGTTCATTTGTCTGTTCGTTGAGCTCCAATGGCTTCAATGTATCAAACTCAACTAACTGATGTCAGCCTATGTAATGCTTAAGGGTACGACTACTATCTACTTGAATACTCTTGCAAAGATCTATTTAACAACCCAGTTACTGCGTTCATCAATGGATTGTGGTCTAGCAGTGTCTACACAATGCTTAAGACAGTCTAGGCTGTTTTCATTTGTCATTCCATGGTGGTGAAATGACCTACCAACCGCTACAAGAACAGGACGAACAGAGAGCATCTCCTAAGCGTCTAACTGAGTCTGACAAGTGATTTTCTTCTCTGTAGCTTATTAATAGGTTGATGCTAACCATAATGTGTTTTTATTCTAAGTTGCTTTGGATAAAAGCATCTGCTAAATGAATAACAATTTGTAGGAATATTATTTTTTTTTTGCTTTATTATTGCAACTTTAACCTCAAACGTCTGGGATTCCCAACAATCATGAAACTTGTCAGGATACATAAGCTTTTTCTACAAGGAGTGATCCAAACAAACAGTGGAAACAGAAGACAGTTCTCTCCAAAATATTTAGATAACCAGATGTCTTTCGTGTGATTACATTTGTTTCTGATGCTTAACTTTTTTTAAACAATTTTTCTTTTTTTTTTGTTTGCTGAGAGGAAGAAGAAATCGCTGGCACAAGTTCAAATTGACTGCTCATTCATTCCCTTAATTCAAAACGTGGTCAGGATTTGCACAACAGACTCAAATGTGTTCATACATCCCCACTAATATTTGGTTAGATATAATGAATCACAAACACCATTGCTCTTGTCTACAGTGAAAGCTAGAATTACAACAAGTCAATCTGAAATCTGTGGCTGCTGATGTGGACAAAGTCCACAAAATATTATGATTTGTGTTGCCAGTTTCTGTTTTTAAAGCTAGTTTGTGTTTAAATGATTTCCCCTTTGAGGTGTAAATATGAATATTTCTCGTGTTTGTGTAGACCTTTAAACGTGTTCATGTTAAGATACGTACACGCTGGTTCCTGTAGGCCTGAAGCTGAATGGATCGCCACACTAATAGTCCCGCATAATGACTTCTCATCTTCTGTGGGTGAGAGACAGAGACAGCCGATTTGACAAGGCATTAAATGCAACACTTATCTAAGACAGACTATTAAAACTCCTAAAACAAAGTGTAAGGCATGGAGTTGAGTGAGATGAATAAGGTGAAAGCAATGAGGGTATCTTGTTTGAGATTTAGATTTTAGATTATTTTTGTGGTGTCTTTGGGTTTAATGGGATTCTGGAAAGAGACATTGCTTGTACCCGCGTCAGAGCTGTGAAGGTGTGGCTGTTGGGTCATTCTCAGTTTCACGCAGGCACTGGTGAGAGTGAGCAGGTCTGGAGGGATGGTTTCAATGTCTGAGATACAAACACGACAGAGAAAAGCTCCTGTTACCTTACACAATTCGAGGTAATAGAAATAACTTTTGCTTGCACAGTCTTAACTTTATCTGTAACTAAAACACTCTGAGATCTCTCTTACTCCTGGGTACTGTAAATCAGATACTGACGCGTGCGGTCACTCCACTCAACATAAGGCCAGCAGAAGCCACAGCGAGGCAGGTTAAATAGTGCAAACCGTTGACCTAACAATGAAAAGCATTGGTGATCACATTCAAATGACAGAAAAACAAACCCTGGCCAGATTTGTTTTGGTTTTCACTGCTGTAAAATAACATGGACGCTTTTTTATTGCTTATTTTTATACCAAATAAACACATTAAAATATCCTGTCTTGATATGAAGCTGCATTACAAGAAAGGCTTACATGCAACACATTTCAAAAACTTTTAAATGTTCTTATATTGCATGATAATACTACCAGAAGCTTAACTTGAACCATAAGACAAACATTTGTTTTTGTTGTGCTCTTTCTTTTAAAAAATTTTTTTTTTACAAATATTGAAGTGAAAAGCGGGTTGTACATTTGTATTTAGCCGTGCCTATACCAGTTTTCCTCACCTAGTTACTGATTTTAACTTTACAAATTAGTACAAAGCCAATCTCAGTCAGATCTGATGGAAAGCATTTGTGAGGATAGGTTTTTTGAATTATGTCTGTTGTTGAGACATTTTAACACACAACACTACGATCTAAACTGTTGTATTTGTATGTTGTTTTGAATGCAGCTCAGCAGGCATCCCAATTTTTAGTCTTTTGAAGGTTTTCTTCCATTATTACCCTGCATTTACTGTAACTCCTTTCCAAAAACTATGACCAGCCTTCATCTCCCTGCTAAATAGAAGCTTCCCCACAGCATGATGCTGCCACCGTTATGTCGGTTTCCTGTTAGGCATGTGTAGTTAGGCTGACGTGCAGCCTGGAAATTTCTTATTTTTTTCTCTTACTTAACTAGGTGTAATGTTTCCGCAACTTTTTTAAAAATCCCTGCTTGGCTTGGGGTGAACTGCAAGCAAGCAGGACTCAGCAGGTTTACTGCAGCTCCTCCAGAGTCACCATTGACCGCTTGGCTGACAGATATACCCTCCATTTTTAGGTCGGATGATAGGTCATTATGCAGTGAGATGTTAAAAGCTACTACCATCTTTAAACTTCTCAATTACTCCCGATGACTACTGGAAGTTATTTGGTTTCACTGTTGTTTTATTATTATTGGGTAGCAAATACAAATGAATGCCACACTTTTCAGATTTATTTGTAAAAATACTTTGTTTTGTGATAAAATCTTTCATAATTGTGTGTCTACATCACGGATATACACAATTTGTTTTGGTTTATCAATTTAAATAGTAAAACACACCAAAGTCTGTGGTTATCTGTGGTTAAAACTCAAACATAAAGGTGATTATAAATGTGTTTTTTAAAATCCAGAGAGTAAAATAGATGTGAACTCACATCCTCTGGTGAGTTTGTGGATAGTATCTCTCCATTCTTCCAGTTCATACAGAGAGGGGAAGAACAAAGTATGACTCTGACGGGACAGAAAAACAGATTTTATTTTTGTTTTGTTTTTTACAACTTATTACTGGAAATCAACTAGAAACTCTGCCAAATTTGTCTTTTTGTTGCACCTTCCCATTGAGGCTATGCAGGTTCAGTTTGTAGATTGGGGAGTGTGTGAGAAGCAGCAGCTCAATCTGTTCCAGTTTCTTCCTGTTACGAGCGCCCCAAGTCAGGCCCCTGGTGCCTTTCTTCATATGGAGATACGTTTATGTTGAACATTCTGTCATTAAAACCGTACTTTTTTTCAATTTTTAAGGACACCGACCGGATTTTGCTGCAACTGCTGCCTTAGGAGGAACAGCTTGGTCCTCAACGTTTGCAAGCGAACCGTTGTTTCAGAGGTCTGGTCATGATCTGCCCCCCAGCGCAGTCTGAGTCCGGCCAGAGGCAGGTACCAGCTGAACCTGTACTGGTCCTGCTTCCTGGAGTAAACCCAAACATCTTCACATTCCTATAGCTTTTACAAGCAGTTTGTAATGTGTGGTGACTACATTTCCCACAAAGCAAAGAAAAAAATGTTTAACTCACCCTTTGCCTGCATGTTTGAATCTGGTGCACAACAAGAGGTCGGTGTAGAGGAACAGGTGACGCAGGCTGCGTACGCCTTCGCTTGCATCCACTACAAAGCCGTCACGCATCAGCTGCCGCCTCTGTGTGAAAAAAATGCAGATTCACTTTAATCTGAGGGGTGTTATCCATAGTGCAGCAGCAGCAACAGCAGCAGAAGCAGTGACGGTTGCACAAGGTTGTTTGATCTGTCTCCAATTCAAATGTGACAGAGGCCTCACCATGCCGTGTGTGAGCGTGACCTCCCGTTTACTCTGCGAACTCTCGTTGACACCAGATAGGAAGCTTTGAGACAATCTCAGAGCTTCATTTAAGGCTGCACAATCTTTGTGTTCCATTGGCGTCGTCTTTAGGAGATCCTATAAGACCGAAAATGGGTTTTCGAGTGGACATCAAAGCAGAGCACAAAATGAAAGCAAAGTAAAACAGAGTTGTTATTCCAGATCAGGAGCACTCAGCATTTTGATATTTCTTCCAAATTATTGATGGAAAAAAATACATTAAAAATGTACATAAAAGTTTATATTTTGGTCTTGTGTGCTCCCTACTTTCTTCGCTCACTTCCTTCCTTCTTTGCATTTGTTTCCCTTTTCCTTCTGTAATAAGTTTCCCTTCTTCCTACTTCTGATTTTTGCAGTCCTTGCTTAAATACGTCCCAATATAGAAATTTATGTCATAAATTATATTGTCAAGATTTTAAGAATAACAGAAAAGACTGAGTGCAGGAACCATGAAGGACAACTTTCTCACCCGCAGCACTAGTGTGGTTTTGGTTACTCTATCCAAAGGCCTATAGAGAAGAGCTAGAAACAAAAAAATAATCAGTTACAAACTGCCATGTTTAGATGTATACAAAATATAAATAAAATAAAAACATACTCATTGTACCTTCTAGAGTGTATGTAGTTCGAACTTTGTCAACACCATTAATGTACATATTCTGGAAAAAGCAACAGGTTAAGTGACGCAGACAAAAAGTTCATGTTTGGAGTTAAAGGACTTTCAGTACCTCTGCAAGAGTCCGAAAGCGAACATTTGATTGTGTGCACTTCCTGACAACTTCGACGGCTATCACATAGTTTTCGATAAACCCTCCGTACAAACCAAGGTGGTTAACCTGGGAGAGAAATGAGGTTGTTGGAGGTGGCCAAGAAACTTGTTATCCAAAACCACCTAGGTTTAAAACAAACCGGAATACACTGCTCCCCCTAAAGACCGCACCATGGGAGATCAACAGGGCTATATTTTGGGGCCTTTACTTTTTAGCCTGATCTATCATCACTGTGTGATATTAATATAATCATGTATAAAGACAATATTGTTCTATTAATGGGACAAGTGCAGAAATGCAGAGTGCTGAGTGGTTGCAAAATGCTTGACTCACACTGGATACAGAAAAGACAGATGTTTTTGACAAAGCTGTCCCAATATTGACTTTTAAAAAACATGTTGAAAGGCTCAGGAAATCTGTTAAATCTGACAAACTTTAAGTTAAATATGAGGCTCTCTCAAAACAGAAGTGTCTCACATGCATTTGAATTCTTCAGTCCTTCCGTTCTTATTATATTGGGTAACTAGTTGGTCGCAGTTATGCAAAACAGTCTGACAGACTTTGGGATCTTTGTCAAAAAGCCTAATAAAAGTACATAACAAATATCCAAACAGTACCAATATTATAATATTCTCGTAAAATATGATTTTTTTCAGCTTTAAATTTTTTAGACCATCTCAAAGTGTGCATACTTTTAAAACTCCTTCATGGTTCTTCTGTACCTCCTCTAGGAAGGAATTTAGAAAAAACAGCAGGTGTCACTAGGTTTACCCACATCAGTCTAGTTTCTCTTCTGTTGCCACGAGCCAGTGCAACAGTTTACCAACAGAAATGATTACATGTATAGACTAACCAACATTTGCATGCTTAACAGAGAGATGGCTATTCTCAAAACAAATTTGTACCCATTAGTGACGTATGTGTTTGAATGGAAACATTTTATGTTTTTGATTATGCGTGTGTTAGTATGTGAGTGACAAATGCTTGATTTATGTACTGGTCTGACACTTATATTTGCAAAATGTTGTATTTTTAAATCGTCTTGTCCTGGCACTAGGGGTGGAAATTAGCAGTTCTGCTATAACGTTTCACATGCATCGTTCCTTTAGTATAAATGTCAATGAAATGTTGTGCGTTATGACTGTGCTTAATAAAAACCATTCCCTATGTTACAGTTTCTACTACACAAAATGTCACATAAAGTTAGTAGATACTACTTTATCAGATTTGAACTCCTTGTGACCTTGTTAAGTTAGATATAGCAAAATAAATATATACATTTGTCAAAATCTTTAAATTATTTTTTTATACCGGTATAAAAATCATGCAGACCCATCACTGTTGTGGGTGAGAGCATTGACAGAGGTGTTTTCTGCGAAAGTTAGGAGTTTCACACACTGCCCTGCTAAGAGGAAATCTTTAATCTATGGAGGGAAGAAGAGTTGTACGAGTACACAACTCTGTGGGGCGACATTGCAGATGGTTCTCAGGCACCAAAACATGCTCCTCAACCTCACCATCTGCGGCCGGTCACTAAGAAAGCTGGTGATACATTGACACAACCTCGCCCAGCTCCAGACGCTTGTTGAAGATCAGAGTGAAGATGATAGCCAGTTGGTTAGCTCAGGTTCTAAGCCAGGAGGGCGACACAATATCAGGTACTACAGCTCTCCTTGTCTTTACACTCTAAAAGAGCGTATTTGCATCTTCCTCAGTGATCTTTAGTCAGCGGGTCTGAGGAGAGGAGGGTGGTTGGTGCATAGGGAGTTTTGTCTGATTGGATAGTAGGTTTAAAACGAAAGTTTTTCAAACCTGTTTGTCTGCCATGATTCTGTTCAGTGTAGTCAAGCGTTAGAATGGCCTGGTCAAAGTGTAGCCATAGATGCAATTGAGAATATGTGGCAAGAGCTGAGAGCTAATATTTCCACACGCTAAAACGTTTTCATCTTTTTCAAATCTGAGTTCTAAAGTTTGACAATCTCAGTCCACCTCTTACACTACCCTATCTCCCATCCTCATCAAGGACACCTCGGCTTATCTTATGTATTCACCCCAGTAATGCATTATCACACAAGCACTAGAATAACACTTACCAATTTCAGAAATAAGTCTCCCACCAACAACTCAGAGCTGCTGCACGTCACCGTTTCCTGAGCATAGCTCAAACGGGCCTTCAGGCCTGAGTAAAAGCTCTGGTGAACATCTCTAAGCTCTGGGATCTGGTAGAAAACAGTCTGCACCTGCTGACTAGTCAGCACCGGCTGGGATGTCCCAGCTGAGGCCCGCAGAGCCTTCATGGGCTGTAATGAAAAGTAGATAATGTGTTAGTGTGCAAAACAATGAGAAAGAGAAAAAAAGGTTGTGGCAAAGTAAGAGCAGCTGAATGTGTGAATAGCCTGTGACATATCACATAGATCTACTTCTTAGACTAGTTTGTCGACTGCAACAGGATGAACAGTCCAGCATATCACTATGATAACAACTAAGCCGCAAAGCCATTGCATGCGAACTGCAGACCAAAACAGCCAACATTAAGCTTCCTACAAAACATTTTATTTTGCATGCAGGAAATGTTTTTATTCTTATTTAATGGGTCACATCTAATAAGAACAGGAAAGCATCAGCATGCACTCATTACTCTGACATTGTTTCCTGTCTCAGCGGAACATCGCTGCCAGAGTCCAGCTCAATTTCTAGTTTGGGAGTGTCTTATTATTCTAAATGACCCACATTCACAGAGTTACACTTTCCTCTGACCACGTTTCACCAAACCTTATCCAACTTGCCGTTTAAGAGAAACAACAGGCATGACAATAAACTAACATTAAACATCACCATAAATGTAGCTGAGAAGAAAGATTTTCAGAGCAATGGATACAAATGGAGGTCTAGTCCACGGATTCAACCTTTATAACTCAAAGAACTTTGTTTTTTCCATTAGACCAACTAAAACAATCGATTGCAAACGTTTTTTGGCCTTTTGAAAATGACGACTTACAAATTTGATTTATTAAATTTGAATTCCTTTGTTACGCTTAAAATAAAGAAAGACAAACATTTTCAAAATAAAGGGATGATGCATTTTCTTCTATGAGGTTTTATAAATGTTTGGACTATGACATAAAAAGCATATAAGGAAAAAATGGCCTAAAACTGCAGTAATAGTAGTTTTATTATAATTGTGTTTACTTAACAAATTTAAAAAACACTGCTTAAACTTGCATTTGTGTTTCATATTTTTGAAGTTACTGACACATCTGCACTCTCACGCTTACCTGTGGGTGTGAGATTTGCATGCAAGAACATCAGCAAAAAGCAATTATATATCTGCGCTCAGGCTTTGAGTCAAACTCAAGTCCAAGCCTGGATATCATGATTTATGGATACTTTAGCTAAATAACTCGACATCCCCGATGTGTTTTTTTATTTTTTTTGCCCAAACACCCTCATCCAAAGTTAAGGTGCCTGACAAAAGTCCCCACACTATCTTTTTTTAGTTTTGTTTTTGAAAAATGAGGTAAAGATCAACACAATCACACATTTAGATTGGGTTTCTGATTGTTCTGTTCTGACTAGGTGGAGAGTGTGCTTTCATCTATACTATTAGCCACAGTTCTGGCTCTTAGCTTGTGCATGACTAAATATCTGATCTGTATTGTTGAACGTATGCACCAATAAGGTGACTGTTAAGGGCAATTTGTTGCACTGAATTTTATGCACAGGCATCATAGTAACAATGTTGCTATTTAAATTGGATAATTGCATGAACATTTGTTTCACCTGATTCGTATGACCCTACAAAACGCCATCAGGAAGTAATCAAATAAACATTGCAAATGGTAATTAAAAGGCTGAATTAATGCCTCATAAGGAACTCGCAGGCATTTAAAGTTTTACTGTAAGATTCTGTTTTGAGAACTAAAGTATTTGGTTTTAAACATGAGAAGAATGTTTCCACACGCAAGTATAACTTATTTTTAGATGGCACTAATGACATATTAGCTGAGAACCGCTTCAGTTTTTACGAAAAGGGGAACCTTATATACAATGTTTGAGCAATCTACAAAGAGGGAAGCAGTCACATCTACTGTAATAGGTGAGATCTGCCCAAGTGTTGCACATTAGGAACTGCCATTCCTATCCGTGTTCAGGCACAGCATAACTTAAACCCAAAACAAATAAAACATTGTTTACAGTCCCACATATAAATGCATAAATTAAGCTGTCTATAAAGAGGAACCCTTAGTCAGAAATTTATTTTTTATTGAAGCAGGTGCGGCTGAACAACAAATAAGAAGTTGAGCAACAGCCTACAATTTTAGGGATGTTTCAGACTTTGCACATGAAGCTTTAGTATGATAGAGTAAGCTTAGATAATGAATTAGAAAAGACTTTGACCAGCTTTTAGGAAACACGTGTGTGTAAAATAAATATATAAAAGTTACCGTCAGCAGGGCGTCCAACTCCCTGAGATAAACCTCCTCGCTTTCCAGGATGCCCTTCAGGACCACCAGCCTCTTCTCCAGAGTTTCCTCACTGGTGCATGACGTCTGTGAGTGATACATGACATCAGTCAGGACAAACATTAGTGCCTTAAATGATGCGTGAGACACCAACAGAGATGTATTTGAGATCTCCCAGTTAAATTGATCCCGCTACAAACCAATATGAATAACCAAATTCATCGTGGTATTTATAGCTCTGTTCCAACGTTTGCATGGACGCATCAAAGGGAGAGAGGTGAGTGAAATAAATGTCGGGCATATGGTGATTTATTTGTGTTTTTTGATGACAAAAAAGAATCAATGGCTGTTATCAAAGGAATTTCTTGCACAGGTTTGAATTAATCTTGCAATATACAGACGTTTAGATATATGCATACATCCATTTATTACACCTCACACTATTGGTTTTTAAAGGACTTTTAATCTTTGGAAGAGTTAATATTAGCCTCAGTTAATCGATCCCAAAACAAGGTTTTTGTGACCTTGGTTGTGTTGGAACATCCATTTTCACTATAAAGGCTGAACCATGTCGTGAACTTTAAGATGCTGGAACCACAACCATCCATAGTGAAACGAGTTCTGCATCATCAAAGATTAAGAGAGGAGGGAGCAGAAAATAAAGCCCCTGCAACGAAATTGCTAAATATCTCTAAGCTGAACTCGAAGAAGTCAGATATCTAATGGAGAACAGTTTTACGGTCAGTCAAGACCAAGATTTAGCTGTTTAGTTATGAGAAATATGCTGAAGTTGTCATGGTGACGATTTTAAAAGTCAAAACCCTGTAAAAGCTGTGGAGCATTGAGGTAGCTGCATCATCAGGAAGGTCTACTTTGTCTCCAGAAAACAGGTTTAATAATTAAAACAAGTCAAAATCTATATGCTTGGAGTTTGATATAGCTGCATGTTCCAATAGGACAGTGATAAAGATATTCTCCTTTTGGAAAGAATAAAGCAGGTTGACACCTTCTAAAGTGGCCCACATCAAATTTATGGACAATTTAAAAAACAAACAAACAGATCTGTTAAACCAACCAAAATAATAATTAAAAAAAATAAACATGCCTGCTTTTATTGGTTGAGCAGGAAACCAGAATAATGTAAGTTGTTTACCAATCAATGCAAAAACAATAAGGTAGAGATGAAACTTGCCAAAAGTCACTTAACAGGGGTGTATGCAAATACTTGAAGCTGTTTGCACAATTCTGAGTGTCTGGGCGAAAGAAAATCTACAATACATTCAAGCTGCTTCAATCAATCATTGTTTTTAAAATCATTGAAGTTGTTGGTTGTAGGGCTGATAAAGTCTGCACAGAGAACGTTTCATTAAAAGCCCAAAATAAATTACCTTTAATGCTACTGGTGAGCATATGTAAACATTTTACGATCAATGTATTTTTACTTTATTGTTAACTGTGACTTCACTTAGATCAACTTATTAACCCGCTTTAAATCTAGTTGAAATTTCTCAGTTAGGGTTTTTTTAAAGCCAAAAACGCCGACACATTCTAGGTTTGTGGTTACTACCTACATCTGAAGCTTAACTAAAGCAGTTGATATGCATAGGAAGACGTATCTGGACATCATCAGCTAGTCAGTGACAAAAAGAAAACAGAAACAAATCCAGAGCCTTGAGGTATACCATGAACGATTTATGAGTCCATATTTATTGTTTTTATTGCTTTTTCATGTGCGTAGCTGTTATAAAATTTCTAGATATAGATTGAGATTAAAAACAAAGAAAACAATACCTTTATCAGAGTTTAACCAGAACTGCCCAGGCTACTGACCACTTAAAGCCACTCTTACATAGAAATCTACTATAATCAACACAATCGTGCTTTTATTGTTAAAGTCAAATTTGATTATTGAGTAAAAATTTTCTGTGATTTTCTGTGTCAAGTTATTTTTTGTGTTCTTTCTCTTGTACTTGTGTTTATAATTGTTTTAAAGTTTTACTATTGCTGCAAACTAATATGATGTTGAATGTTTTGCGAAAGTCAATTTCTATAAGAGAAAGAAAAAGTAAATAACAGGATTTACCAAAACCCATACATGTGACTCTTGTTGCCATCCCGTGAAGTTCTTGTAGAATAACTGCAACTGAAGCATAATTTATAATGCGCTTTTTTAGGTCGGTCAGCATCAAGGAAGTTATTAATAACAATTAGTAATCCAGACTTCCCTGTTTTCATGAGATACAAAACCTTAGTTCACACGACCAGTTTCTCTTAGCTGCATTTCAACATGGAAATCCAAGAGAACATTACGTTAAGACATTGAAGGATCATGCTAAACCTCACAAGACAGAAATTACTGTAGCAACTCATCTATACATTTCCATATCTGCAGTAGGAACGAAAATTTTAAAAAGTTTATAACGAAATAAAAGCCACTAAAACACAGAGTTTAAAAGATTATTTCCGCATCTTTAACAAGGGACCTAAAGAAATCTTTATTTGTTTTATGTTTTATGATTCAAACTAGTTCTTATCGCACACATTTAAGAGCTGTGGTCTCCATAACGACACAAAACATGGAAGAACGAAAGAGGAAGTAGTAATCCAAAGAGGAATTGCAATTGGTAGGGGGACCTCCTATTTTTGAGCAGCCACAATGGGACTAATTATATATATAATATTTTAAGTCTTGTTTCCTTTAAGATGGTTCTGAATAACGTAAAATAAAGCTTTGCAAACATTTTATAAAATATGAGTTCGAAGATGCACAGGTAAGATTTAGTGTTAAAGGTTTCTAAAACTCAAAGATCTTAGGTTTTAAATTTGGCCTTGAATCCTTGGTCCTATTCCTGCTGGCATTATGGAAATTAGATCACTGAAAGACTGACTGCCCACAAGAGAAAAACAAGAAACCCAAGAGTCCGTAACTGAGTGACATGAAGCGTTTGTGAAGAACTCACCAGGTTGTCGGGAAAGTCAATGCTCTCAGAGCAGAGAGGGGAGAGGAAACAGGATACCCCCTCCTCGTGGAAAACATCTTCCAGGCTGGGTTCTCCTGCTTCCAAAGCAGGGTAAAAAACAAACAATCAGCATTAAGGAGGGCCCAGATAAATAAATAAAAGCTTTGCTTACAATAGCATGCAGATTGCATTGCTGTTCTTATAGACTAGTCAGATTTGTTATTTCATCGTTTGCTTCCTCACCCCTTGCATGGTGGGACTCCAGGTAGCTCAGTGCCTCTTGGTAAACGTCCATAGCAGTGAGGAGACCTTTGCTCGCTGGCGTAGACAGGAGACCAGAGGTTCGGCTTGTGTGCTCACTCAGATGGGGAGAGAAAACTTCCTCTTTCAGTTAAGGATGAACGTAAGAGGAAAGCAGAGCAGCTTCCTGTCTGTGTGGAAAGCTACTAAAAGTTGATTAGATCTGGCACCTGCTGATTGATCCATGCCTCACAGTTGTTTTGCACTTCTTGTATATGGGTCATCATCAGAGAGGCTTCAACGGCTCACAACGTCAGTACGCTCAATGAAAGAAAAAAACCGCTGTTTGACGTTAACAGTGTCTGGAGTTTTGCTTTTTGGTTCTCAAACAACGTAACATTAAGGATTACATTTACAATCACAAATCGGTATTTGAAGGCAAAGATAGGAACTTACAGAAGAAATTGGCTGCAAAAGTGTGCGTGAAACGCAGAGGATGAACTCCAATGAATGCATTTAGTTAAGTTTGTTCTGAAGTTTGTTGTATTAATGTAAGGACAGCAGGGCTTGGAGTTTACTCCTGCATGAGTGTCTGCATGTCATATCATAATTTAACTCTGCCCTCTAGAGTAACTCAGCTGGATGTACATCTTTAGATGGATGCCTCTTTGCAATTAAAGTACTCATAGGAAAGGAAGGGGGGTTTGCTTCATTGATGAGACAAGACAGGCAATAAAAAAATGGGAATTTTGATGGATTTTGGTTTTCAATTGTCATAAATAAAGTCAACTAAATTTGTATAGATGACAAAATGCTTCTAAAACCCAAAATATTGCTACAAAATGAGTCTACTAAATTAGAAAACACAAATAAAAGAGGCAAGAAAGAAAAAATAAAGATTAACAATAAATGCATGCACAAACTTGAATTTATTGTCTGATTCCCACAGGTTTAAAATTATACATACATTATATTGCATACATCCTCTAATTAACACACCACATTAATAGCTTAACTTCCATTAGTTAGCAACTAGCTGGTGGCCTAATTTAAATGAACTGAGTAGTCTATGATTTCAGTTTTACAAATACTCTAACCTGACAGGATAAAACAAAATCTAAAGAGCCATCAACTTCCATGATTTTGACAAAAAGAACGTTATGGTCTATTGTCTGATGTCTTTTCATCTTTACATGTGATCTGTTTTATGTTGTACTTTCTTCTAGTGGTGGCTAAAGTATACAACTTCTTCAACTACTGTTACAACTACAAACAGCAGCAAAAAGCAACGATTTTCATGTTCTGGGATGTTACACATTGTTGTAGTACCGTGACAGAGGAGGACAGAAATGTCTTCACTTATTCCTGCTTGTGCACAAGCCAGCACCAACTATGGCACAGCTAGCTGCTAAGGGAAGTTAGAAAAGTAACAGTTTAAAAAACACAATACGCTTAAAAAGTCTTGATATTGTTTTTTCTTCCTTTCAGTCGTTCTTTCAAAGGAAATCTGCTAAGCATAACTGTGTACGACGTATTTACGATAGTAAGTGCCTTGTTAGCTCATTTGCCATTTGCAGAGAAGGCTGCAAGCTGAGTTACATGACAAAGGATGCACACAATGTGGTATGCTTGGAAATTAAATGCAACTGTAATGTTAGAGCTTGCCCACAGGAAACCACAAGCTTTGTAGAACTTCCTGCTGATGTTCATCCCCTGTTCACTAGATTCCCATTCTGACAGCAGAATCATTGCAGCATGTATGCCAACAAGTGACCATGTTCTGTGTTTTTTTTGGTTCTTTAAACTCAAGGCAACAATGTAAGTACTCAGGACTATGATGTTCAGTATGGTAGCTAGTTACCATAGGAACTAAACATAGAGTAGCGCTCATCTACAGTAGAGCTGAAAACAGGACGTAACATAGATAATAGCCTTAAAGACGGTAGTTTTCTTAATCAGATCTTTAAAGCCTCTTTTTCTGTTTCAGTCTTAGATACTGCGTATCTGCATTTTTCCTTTCCTTGCAAGTATAATGCACTTAAACAATTGTGGCTTGTTTGACAGTTTGATTTAGTTTCAATACTTCATGGCAATGTCTTTTTGCTCTCTCTTGCAAAACTTTTCAAATCTCATCAGACTGTGAAAACATTACATGTTGACAACCCTCTTAAAGTGACCTTACAGATTTTCCAAACTCTAGTGAAGCCACACACAAAAAATTGTAATCTCTCTTGGTGAAGCTGTTCTTTTGTTGATCTGGGTGCATCCCTGGACTGAGTGATGGTGAAAAATGTAACTTTGATTTTGAGCTTTCTAGGATGAATGTGATAACATGCACAGTAACCTGGACTGGTCTAGGAACATCCACGCTGTTTACAAGAAGGGTCAGACTGTACTTCCTCAGGAGGCTCAGATCTTTCAATGTCTGCAGAACCATGCTGCAGATGTTCTCTCACTCTGTGGTTGCCAGTGTCATCCTCTACGTTGTTGTGTGCCGGGGCAGCAAGCTGAGGACGGCTGACACCAACAATCTCAACAAGCTCATCAGGGGAGCTGGCTCTGTCATGGGGCTGTACCTGGAGTCTGTGGGGTAGGTGTAGCAGAGGAGGATGCTGAGGAAGCTGCTCAACATCAGGGACAACACCTCCCACTCCCTGCATGCCATGCTGACAGCCCATCAGAGGACCTTCAGTCGGAGAAACAATCAGTCTTTCTTACCTGTGGCAATCAGACTCTACAATTTCTCCTCCATCCTGCAGATTGATAGATTCTCTAATGCCATCATTTTCAGCTGGGTTGGATAATTCCAAAAATAAAGACACTTTAACAATAACAATTGTACTTTGAATCTTAATGGTCACTTTACCTCACTGTACTATGTTTCAACGTGTGCCTTGCCTTGTGATGTTCTTTGTGCTGTCTCTTGAAGTGTACTTATTGTTCCATGGCGATTGTGTTTTATTCCGGGGTGTCTCCTCTAGTCTGTACTATGTGTTGTATCGTGTTGTATTGTACTCTGTCTATTCTGGGACAACAATTTTCTTAGGGATCAATAAAGTCCAGGTTATCTTATCTTGTCTTGTGCAAATCTCGAATGCAGAAAAATAAACACACTTTTCAAAAACTCTGACATTTGTTAAAATTATTCTTTATTTATCTGAAATGTCTAGTTTTTTAACAAGAAATTTGTGTTTTCTGTAAGACAGGATTGAAATAAGTGTAAATTAATACATTTTATATGAATCTCTTAGCCTCTTTTTTTTTTACTAAACAGACTAGTACTAAACACAAACTAATGGTTCAAACTGACATTTGTCTTCAGCTCCAATTATAACAAAGGTCCACACAAATTGTTTTTGCTGAACACATCAGATTAACTCCAACCACCGCTGAGTCTCCATGTTAAGATCTGCCGACTTGACTGGTGACTGGGTTATTGGCCCTGATCTTGAGCTCGCGATTCATCTGGCACCACACACAGGGGTAGCAGCACATGGTTTTATAGACGTCTTCGCATCCTGAGCCCTGCGGAGTGGAAACAGGAAGGAGCAAATGGATATGTTGCACTTTCTTAAAACACTGATGTTTTCCTGCAACAGAGAACTGTTCTATAGGTTTTGGAGGATGATGTTCCAGACC
>JAVLVB010000236.1:905256-928574 GCA_032876305.1 Orestias chungarensis | reverse complement strand
GCATGGCAGTTCAGGAGGAATGGAGAGAAAGTGTTCCGTAGTTTGTGTAACCGCTTCCACAGTTTGTCTGTTTTTGCATCATCAGATCTACTGAAGTTGTCCTGAAAGTGAATGAGGGTCAGCAATTTCAGAAACCGATCTCTAGACATTACATCACAAGCAGCAGGAAGCTTTGTCTCCATCTCCCAATAGACACTCACACAGGCATCTGCACGAGCCCCATAATGCATGTACAATGGCTAGAACCTGCTCTATCTCCTTTGCAGTTGTGTTTATGGACTTCCCCTCTTTTTGAACACTATACATGTTTGTTTCTTCTGCAATCCCCAGGAGCATTTCGTCAGTGAGAAACTGCTTGAAGTAAATGTATGGTGTCATGTCACACATGTTCTGTGGCTTCCTCAACACTGGCAATGAAATCGACAGATGGAGCTTGATACTGTATTTTTCTCGATTTTTTTTTCTTCATTTTCACATTGGCCATCACTGATTCATTTCTAACTGTATCCAGACTCATTGTTGGGACCTCATCTTCCATGATTGTCTGGCCAATACTTTGACCCCGACGGTTTTCTTCATCACTACTCTCTGAATTTTCTTCATCATGCATGGCCTGGGAAGACCAGTCCTCATCATCATCCTCATCATCTTCTCCTAGCTGTTCTATATCACCTGAATAACCATCCATTACCATTTTGATTACATTTTCAAAGTATTGTCTTTTTCTCTCTTTTTCCTCTAATCTTTTTGACATCTAGAAATACACAGATAACTTGTCAATACACCATAAAGATTATGGTTTTACAGTAATTTTTAAGGTGAAAGAACCCATAGTTTATAATAAAATAGCATGTAATGACAATTATTGATTAAACAAAACCGTGTGTGGCTGAATTGTGGTAGGAATGACATGCATCACTTTACAAAAATGTAACATGACTGTTCAGTGATGAAACATCTTTGGTGCCAGCATTACCAAATATGACAAACAGATTTTAACATGATATAACTGTAATATAAAGAATACATTTTTAGGTAATGGTGCATTGTCTCAAAACATGAAGTATCAATTTAAAAAAGTGAATAAAATGTTTTTGTTATTCTTACCGTAACTTCTCTAAAACTGACAAAAACTTTCCTGAAAAAAGCGTGTGACCAATCTCATGGGAGCAGAAACTTTGAAAAGGGGAGAAAAAGCTGTTCCATTGCCTGTAGTGCAATGATAATCCAGTAGAGCGCAGAATACATGTCTCAAATTATATACAACTATTGTTAGGATAAACACTGATCATGTTGCAAAAAAGATGGCCCAGAAATGTATGTAGCAAATATGATACAAATGGAGATAAAGGGTGAACAAATGCCAACATGGAGAAATCTTTGGTGTATTTTGGTACACCTAATACTACATTTTACCATGTTTTAAAATCTGCTAAAGACCAGACTGCACATTATCTGTTTATAGCAACATCAATATGTGCAGTATAGGTATTGTAAATGAATCTTTTGATTACGATAGTTATTGGGTGTTTGTCGCTGTTAGAGATCTACCGAAAAGTGACAAGTATTCACTAAGAGGAGCTGAAAACATGATCACAATTAACTTCAGATTCTTTTCAAAACATTTTCAAACTCTGCTTTTGCACTTCGTTGTTTGTATGTAAAAAGAACATGACAGAAGAAACACAAAAAAAAATGTTTAAAGTAAAATGTAAACTTTTTCTTCATGGTCGAGTCATTGTTCATTGTTTGTGTCTTTGTTCATGTTTGCTGTACTTCCTGTTTTATTAGAAGACTCATACACTATTTCTTTTTGTTTCTTCGGTCAACATAAATTGTTTTATATTTAAATATCCATTACAAATAAATCCAAAACACAAAGATTATCTTCTCAGCATTTATTGACCCATTTAAGAGTGCAAGTTAAAAAACAACTGAAGCAAATTACAACAGTAAAAACTACATTAGACGCAGAAAGTCTTCCTTGTTGGCTTGTGGTTTAGAAAGTAATTATTCGGCAATGGATTTGGAAATGAGTTGACTATTTCCTGTAGTATTGCACAAAACATTTAGACTGATCAGAATCCATATTTATATCATTTTTTTTCCAAACAGTGAAACTTTTTCAGTTTCTTTTTTTCCTCCCAACTTCAATTAAACTACTGCGAAGAAAATTGATCTCAGGAAATTGAAATAGGCGCGACCCTACACTATTAGTCTTGGATTATATGGGATAGTAACCAACCAATAATAATAATAATAATGATAATAATAAAATAAAACATTTGAGACATGTTAAAAAATAAATGCTAAAAAAATACTTGAATTGCTAAATTCCATGTAAAGAAAGTTTACTTTCATAGTATTTCTCAAAAAAAATGTATTAATGATTGACAATTAGGTCAATATGATAACAAAGACAAAAAATGCAAATAGTTCCCTAAAACCAGTGGGAAATAGTGTTGGGTGACTTGACCTATTACTGATTCAAAATCAAACCAGCATAATTTAAATATGATTTTTTTTTTAAAATGCCCATTAAAGTTAAACAGGAGGAAACAAAAATAATATATAAAGTGGGATAAAAGGTCATTGAAACTGAAAAACATAATTCTAATGTGTGGATAAGTAATCATATTTTTAAGTTTAAAAACAAAGCTGCTTTTAAAGTTTAGATCAGTTGTTCTAGTTGTTTTTATTTCTTACCTTTTACGAGTTGAGGTGATACTGGATCCAGAGAGGTAGTTCTGGATGTGAGTCAGCTCTGAACCTCTCTTCAACGTTGGATTCAGACTTTGTGATGCAACTGCACTCACGAGAGCTGCAGTCATCATCCCAGCCCACAACAGGAAACCCACCCACCAACTCACCATTATGGTGTTTTCTCCTTTTGCGTAGGAGGGAGGCTGTTTTTTTGGTTTGTTTTTTTTTCTTAGCTAAATAGCTAAAATAATAATAATAATCATAATAAAAGTTTTTACTTGTTTTTGTCTCCTTAGAGATTAGAAAAACTAAAGTAGTTTTGACATTTTCTTCATGGTTAAAACCCTAAAAACACAAAGACTTTTTCTTTTCTTTTTTTTTTTTTTTTACTTTTCTGGATGTCATCTCTATTAGTCCTCATTTTTACCCTCAGCCAATAGAGGACGCTGTTTCTTTACAATTTAAAGGCAGCTTTAGAGCTTTTTTTTCTTTTGTCTCCAGGAGTAGGTTAACTGTTCACAAGTCCATCAGAGACATAAAACCAGGCGCAGATGCACTCAGAGCTACAGATTCATATTCAATTAACCTAGCGATTATATTTTAGCACAAGAAGAGTAACCGGAGAGCACCAGAGCATGCACAGGCAGATTTTACAAATTCCATTCAAAAATACCTCAGGTCAGGGTTTGAGCCCATTACTTTCTTGCTCTAAGATTAAACTGTAGCTACCAGCTGCACCAGCACACAAAAGCATCATTTATATTCATTTATTGATTTGAAATATTCTTAGTGTTAATATTTCTTTATCAGTTCTTTATTAAATTTTTTTTAATCGTCATCTTATCTATTACCTTCCCCATTACAACTTAACATAACAAGTTTTTTTTTTTTTTTTTTTTTAACAAAACAGCAAATTTCCAATGACATCAACAGTAAAAAAGGGTTTGAAAAGGAAACAAAAGTTGTTTCTCACATTATGGAGAGGAAGTGCCATAACCAACATTAAATAGGGTTTTATCCCACCTTTTAATTTGATGTTCTTGGCAGAATTGATGTGACCCAAACAACTGGGAGGTGAATTCTTTGGAGGGTAACTTGCTGTGTCGCATTCGTCCAACTCCGTCCTCCTAAAGAGTCCAAAGTGCTCAATGAGTCAAGCACTAGTGGCACCAATTATTTCTGTAGCCGGTGGTAGACTCTCATAGTTTTTGGTGTCCTCTAACTGGACAACTCACTTTGAATTTCTTAAAAAAACTGGAAAGCTGAAATAAGAAATCCATAAAGGAATCCAAAAAGCAAAAGCAGTCAATTTGAAGACCAATTGAATACATAGTTGAAATACCCTGGCAATAATTTACATTAAGTGTTGTTCTACATAAAATGAAGGAAAAAAAAACTAATTAGATACAAGCATTTCATATTATGTCGTTTGGAGTTTGTTCCTTCAACACTTTCTCTAACCATTAACTCTGCTTTTCTAGTAATTTAACAGTGCTCTATACAGACAGGTCAGCACTGTCCTCACAGTGTTTAACTGCATCTATCTTTACTCTCCATGCAGACAAAAGGTGTCTTCAAAGCATGATTTTTTGCCCTTTCATATTTCGCCACATAAAACATCTCATTCACAAACCCTAACCTGTATGGCATTGCTTTGATGATACTGTTTGCTCTCTTTCACAGGTTTCCACAGAGCAGCTTGTTTTAGACTGCGATTAAACTACGAAAGGGTGGATTAAAGTAAAGGGGGAACAATTAAAATGTGAAAACATTTCTTAGATTTACATTTAAGTCTTGTATCCTTTCCTTTCTTCACATGTATGCAACACCTTTAGTTTGTGTGTCAAATAAAAACTCTATGTGATTAAAAAAAGCTGCAGGAGAATAGGGCAAACTCATTAGGCAGATAGTCAGACAAACTCTATTATAAATCCTTTCCAGAATATTTTTTGTGTTTGTTTTTGCTCGATTTTATCCAATTTATTGCCTAAACTGTTAAAAAAATGTATTTAACTTATTTAAGGACTCTCAGCCCCACCAACTAATTATCACACATTAATTGTAAATCAAGATGGGGGGAGTATTCCTACCAGCTGTTGAAGCAGCTTTTGAGGAAGAATACTGTACACTGTACAAGACTACTGTACATAATCAACATGTCACTGTGACTGAAGTAAATCTGAGTCTAAGGACCAAAAGCAAAGGAGGATACACATCCAAAATTTGGTTTAAAGTAGTTGTTTCTATTTTTTGTACAGCTTTGGCAGGAATTTTCACCTTCTTTTCATATCCTTCATCAACTTTAAACTGGCCAGTGTCTCATTAGAGCGATCTGTGCTTTGGTGTGAAAATACCCTATTTTTGTTTTGTAAATTTTTTGTGACCTGGCACTTTAAATAAGCTGAACTGAATGTAAATTAAATGCAGGTTAACCTAGTAGATTTCCAGACACAAACTATCCAAAGGTTGAAGGCGCAGTTCTGGGTGGGTTATTCTTTAACCTTGGTTTTTATGTGTGTCTTGTAAATGTGTCCTGATACTGAAACACCCACGTCAAAAGATAAGGTAAGTTTCTTTATACAGGAAGAAAGGAACATATGAAACACCTTCATACATCAAAGCACGACCACATAACATGAAACTATTACAACATTCTGCATAAGCACATGAAAAGAATGAAACGTAAAATAACCATGTCTTAGCAAACACACAAAAAAAGAGAAAAAATGTGATAGCAAATATACAAACAGACTTTTTGGGGGGAAACCTTCAGTTTCAGTCGAGTGGTCAAAGAGGTAGGGCCAGAAAACGGTTAAAAGATTGTCGTCAGTCACAGTGTAAACCCAAAACACTCCAACAATGAACCATCAACAATAAATGACAGACTGCTTAAATAAAACGTGGAACTAAATTGGGAGAAATCATTAGTAGGAATTTACGACTCATCTGCAAAACGGTACCAAAAACATTACCTGAACAAAGGACGGAAAGATTACATTAACGAACCAGAAAATATTTCAATTAAGTCCCAATGAGTACTCAAAATGTAACAAAGAAAACACTGTCACATGAAAAACAACCTTGTTTCTCCAATTTGTTTGTGTGGTGCTGTCACAGAAGCGTGTTTTATCTATGCCATTACAAGGTTTAGTTTAACCGCACTTCAAAAAGTGAGTGGAACACGGCAGAAAAAAATAAAACCACGTCCACCAATCACTGGAGAACAGGACAAAAAGGCTGTGAAAAGAAATGTTGTTGTTATAAAATCAAAATGAGGAAGAGAAATGGGATGAGATGACGGGAAGGGACGGGGTCAGAAGAACGTGATGAACTTTGATGGAGGGTTGAGCTGAGTGGAGCTTAGACTGCCGGGTAAAACATCTGAATTATTAAGACTTGACACTGTAGGTTAAAATAAATCTCATAAAAAAAACTAAAAAACAAAAGGAAATATTCAACCAGAACGCTGTGTGATTTTTGTTGATTAAATTGTTATGACACCATTTTTGGGATTGGTCTATTTTATATTCCTTTTGCTTATTTTTTTTAGCTGCAGTGTGAAACGATAAAAGAGTTTAAGAAGTTTGAATCGTCATTACTTTGTTCACTTTCTGGATTACTATAACTGTCTACTTTCACATAGTTTGTCCTCCAGTCATGTGCAGTTTCCAGGAAAAGGAAAGTTATCTGGGAAATTGACATAAAAAATAAAAAACTTTAAAAAATGAATACAAATCCAGGGCAGAGGATGGAAGGCAATGGAATCTGATGAGTGGGCTTCTTGTATAACACATTTTTCTGCTTA
The DNA here is from genome assembly GCA_032876305.1 of Orestias chungarensis. Taxonomy (NCBI): domain Eukaryota; kingdom Metazoa; phylum Chordata; class Actinopteri; order Cyprinodontiformes; family Cyprinodontidae; genus Orestias; species Orestias chungarensis. The sequence goes on along the minus strand of JAVLVB010000236.1, from coordinate 922,066 downwards.
TCTATGCTGGTTTTCAGTCAAATAGCTGTGAAAAACAATGTTATACACAAGAGTGTTCTATTGCCTCAGGCTGAACCATGAATTTCCAGCAACACTTAAAATAGTTAAACAGTAACAATCAGTTTGGAAAACAAGAACCGGCATAAAATTTGGGAAATGAAAGTGGACGTACATGCACAACTCCCAACGTGTTTCTCAGGAGGAACATGATTGTGTGTAATGTTTCTTCATGGTGAGAGATTTACCAACAGAGACTTATTCACCAGCAGATTCAACAGATTTCCACCAAGTTAACTGTAAAAAACATCACTTTCTGGTGTCTGTTTGATTTCTTTGCTGCTCCTACAGGCATTTGTTTTGAGTTTCCAGCATCACACATAAATCTGCTCATATTGAGATCTCTTCCTGTGGAGGCTGGAGTGATTTAATTAGTAAGTTAGAAAAAAAAAAAAAAAAGGCTAAAACAACAATTTTGTGTTTGGATCAGCAGCAGATGATAAAAAACGATGTTTTCAGACGCAGCACAGCGACACACTGGGATGTTTCCTCATCAGTAAAGTGGATTCTGAATGGGTTTTTCATTGCTTTCATGAATGTGAACTCAAGTGTTTAATAGGCGTCATCCGCTTGCTGTCGAGAATAGGGAGAGGCCTTTCCTGTCAATAACGTTGTGATATACTAATAATTTTGTTTGGTCTTCTGCATGTTTGGAAAGACTTTCATACCTCAAGGAAACATTTTTTTTTAATTTTAATTTTAAAATATTTTTATTTTAGCATTGATTTTTAGCTCCAAAGTTGTTGTTTTTTCAGTTAATCTTGAAAATAGTAAAGAGGCTGCATAGCCAATGTGGTGAGGAGGTAGAAAACATGTGGCAGTTTAAATGTAAAGCAGAAACATTAAGTCAAAGTTTGCAGAACAAAAGTTTTGCCTCTGAGTGTTCAAGTGAATTTTTTTGGGCATTCCCATGGTTATTATACAATTAGGATACATTGTTAGTTTTATTGATGACGCTAATGTAATGTGGACAGAAATGTTTATTGAAAGCAGGATAGAAAAAAACATTAATGGATTTTAGCCAAAAAAAAGCTATTTCCTATTATGAATGTAACTTTTTTTTAAATACATATTTTTAAATTAAAGTACTTTTTTGCAACATATTTCTAATGACTACAAAAATCACCGTATGCTAAAGTGATGTGGCTGGAAGGTTGTATAACATTATAAACACGGGATTTAAGCCAACAAACACATAAAATCACTAAACTTTCCAGTTAAATCGTGCAGTTTTCAGATATAATACACTGTATTATGTATATTTATATATTTTGGTAAAAAGAGTGATGCTCAAGTGTTACTAAACGTTATTCGATGCAATTGTTAAAATATTTGGACGAAATGAGTTGGAGGTCAAAAAATGTAACCGTCTGCTCCCAACTGCCATGCGTCGCTGGTTTCCCCTCCAGTATGCGCAGTACACAAAACTGGTTTGGGGTTGACACAAAACACTGCATAAGTCAGCAGAACATATTACTGTTATTTCCATTTGACATATAGAGATGATATTCACACCAAGGACAGCCTGGGAGAGATTAATCCTCTACGGTGGATAATTTAGATTTTTGCCAAGACATTATCAGTAAAACTAAATATCTTCATGTATTGTTTGGATTAGATCTTGTAGAGTCCCCGTTGGGGCGACCTCACCATACTGGAGAGGAGTAAATACATAAACTTCACAATATGGAAAAAAATTTTGGTCACTACCTCCAGTTTATTTCTAAAAAACTCACAAGACCACCCACAATTTATCTTTATTTAATATAAACTACGAAGTTTTCCACTTAAACTCTAGGCATTGCTAAATGCACCTGCTTTTCATAGAAAAATCCAGCAACATTTAGTGCTTCTTAAAGATTCCCAAAATATTTCAATTAAAACAAGTTCTGCTGAAGCATCAACCCTTTTGAATCCTCACACACATTTTCTTACAGCTGTTATTTTCTTGTTTTACAAAGCATAAACCCAGCATGGTGCTGCCACTACATGGTTTCATTGCGAGAAAGAAAAGTAAGTTCGCTGTTCTCTAAGAAACCTCTGAGGATTTCACAGAACATCTGGATTTATATTAAAGTTGCATCAACTATTTTACTTTAAGAGAATAGCTGAACATGCCGCCCTGTTTAGATAATAGTTTGTTTACGTTAGGAAACGTTTGTCTGAGTTTTCGGTAACACCTAAAGTGAGATCCTGATAGCTAAAGTGTCTCACTTGAGGATTGATGATCTGGATAAACGCCGATGCGATTTTTATAGTCTGTCAACACTAAATATTTTCCATCCTCTATCTTCCCACATTTATTCTAATGCTTTACCAGAAATATTTTCCAAATGATGTGGGAACGATGTTTATCTGCTAAAACGTTGTCAGACTAAGAGTAGATTAAGAAAAAAGAAAAGAAAAAAAGGAACATGTTTCTTAAAACTCGTAATACTTCGTAACTCTTCAAAAGTCCAACTGAAACATTTGGTTGGAGACTAAATTGTTGCTAAATCCTTGCTCATGTCATGAGGTAAAACCTCATAACATGAGGGCTTACATACATTACTATACTATACTTACATTACTATATTCATCTGATGGCAGAAATATAATGAAGTAACAACATACTTGTGACATTAAGGTAGCGTTTAATTTGGGAACAAAATTTATAGGAACATCCAGATTTTTAAACTGAAAACAAAGATGTTAAACATACAAACAAAAAAACGCACTGTTGGGTTGGTATAAATGTATTCAAACTAGCATACATTTTAAAATCAATGCCTAAAACTTGTCAAAATGATTAAAAATATGAAATGTATGCTTTGAGCTGTCTGCAGATCACGCTGCACCACCACCAAGTCTGCAGGTCAGATCCTGCCGACCTGAGTAGTGACCACGGTGTTGCCTGAAGAATGGCGGGCCCGGATCTTCAGCTCTCGGTTTATCTGGCACCAAACGCAGGGGTAGCACCACATTACCTTACAACAGTCATCGCAGGCTGAGCCCTGCAGAGAGGAAACACGAAGATTATTGGAACAATGTTGTCATTTGAGATGCATCATCTTGTATTCTTCAATGTTTATGCAGAAGAAAAACCTCAAACCCCTTTCTATATTTTTAACAGTGTTCACATACGGTGAACTAGTCACAAAAACATGTTTTTTAAGATTTAAAGATTCAATTCTAATATTCGTACTTTTATTTTAGTAACACACAAACAAATCCATTAAACCAAATCTAGCTAATCTTTGGTGTCCCGCTCTTTTAATTTTTCCAATGTTTTTTCTTTTCTTTGTTCGTCCCAGTCGTGAATCCCGAGTTACTTTCAACGCACTCTGCTGAGGAAAGCTCAAGTATCAGAGCGATTCGTTACAAAAGCAGGCAGAGGCCACAGAAAGGGAGTCTTCGCCTGGCGCCGGTCGAGGTCAGCGAGACGTTGAGGGAGGTACCTCACACCGCATGTTTCCATGGATACGGGAGAAAGGAAGACAACGACTGGGGGAGTTAAAATATCTTCCCTCTCCTCATATTTCTCTGAGATTTTATCCTCCTTTTATCCTGGCCGTGCACGTTTACTCGTATAAAACCTTCGAACACTAATGCTAGCTTAGCTTTTCAGGCAGTTTTTAGAAGTTTGTGTGTTTTGTTGGAGATTTTAATGGGATGTTTTAGGGCATTTTCTTAGTTGCTGTAGTTTTATGGCGTTGTTCTCTGGGGCGCTCTCTTAATCCCATTAGAGGGGGAGGGAGATTTCTGTAAAGGAATGACTGGAAGAAACGGAGTTTGTGTGGATTAACTATAGAGATGTGAAACTGTAACTATTCCTGCTTTTAAATAACCACAAAACCTTCCGTCTGATAGTTTAAATTTTTGGTACCTTTTATCTAAAGTTCAAAATAAAATACATCTTGGGAAGCTGATGCTATTTGACTCTCCATGTTCCCAATCCAGGAGTGTCACCTATTTGTCTTGCTATGACTGAACTACTGTGGTAGACGGTTTTACTGTTACTGTTTACTTTTTCTGTTAGACGTGCACTCCTATCAAGGATTTAAACCAAAAAGTGAAAATAAAAGATAATTCAATCAATAAAACTGAAAACTCTCCCTTTTTCCTGTCAATGAATGCATCAGGTAAAAGGTCTCAGTAAAAATCCGTGTAACCCCTTCATTTTCTGTTGGATAAAATAAATAAATAAATCTTTAATTAAGGTAATTTTGTTATATTTAATGGTTGAATCAGAATCACCACACATAAGAACTAAAAGAGCTGAAAGAAAATAATTGTAACCCAGTAAAAGCTTTAATGAAAGCACCGTGCAAAAAGTTTCAAACCAGCTAAGAGTTTGATAAATGTTGCCTACAAGAAGCCAGGAAGCAGGTATCATGTTTTAGGTATTTCTCAGAAATAAAAGACTTTCTCTCATCGTACTTGTTCCTGATAATGAATGCATTGCTTTAGTTCTGTTTTAAGTGTTCAAATTGGTCCTTAAAACAACGATCTCTAGCAAAAAAACAGGCCATTTCAGCAACATCGTTCTCCCGTTGATCTTCACACTGGAACGCTACATCGTCAGATTCAGATCGAGAGTGTCTGCAGAAGTGACTCATGCTCGTTCCTGCGACATTTACTGGCTGTAGAGCATTAGTTTGGACAGCAGGAAATAAAGCCACGTTAACCTCTTTGTGTTGAAGATACAGGAAGGTACCCCATTATAACAATGATAACCTGACGCTAGGGTTTTGCATGCATGAATGTTTCCGATCCTCAACCCTGCTTAGCATGAGTCAAACACAACCTGAACAGTGAACCAGTGAACCAAAGCTTTCCAGATCACTATGTGGTGAAGTAATCACCCCTTCCGTCATTGTGAATTTAGCCACATTTGTAAAACAAGCAGAGAGACCCGGCTACAGCGGCTGCCGCAATCATCATCTGCATGAAGCCAGAGGAGATAGTTGATGCATATGAATACTTTAGGACCCTTTTCATTTATCTACTAAAATCCTCCTAAATACAAACCTTGTGTACAGGAAGTATGGACAGCACCAAAAACTCTCTAGGAAGCTTATTTCATTTGGAGTAATGAAAAAAGAAACATTTACTCACATTCTCCTACTCCTTAGTGGATTGTTCACAAATTCTCTTTTATCTGTAGGCAAATCTATCGGCCTATGAGTCAGAAATACCTCCTCCCAACTGGAGAGTTGATGAGTTTCGTGGGGGAGGGGTGCTTTTCATTCTTTGTCTTAGAACGTTCAGATTTGATAAACTTACAGTCTTGCACAAATTATAAACCCACTGTGCATTAAAATGCAAAGGTGTCTCGGCACAAGACTATCAGAACTGAAGAAATAAGAAAGGATTTAAGCATGAACCAGGTTAAGAAAGAGAAAGAAAGTAACCAAAATCTTTCAGCTGTGAAGGAGTTACAAAATGTCTTCTGAAGCTTTGGGACAGCAGAGAACTAAAATCGGAGCCATTATCAACTAATGGAGAACACATGGAGCAGCAGTGAGTCTTCCAAGGACTCAGGTTTCCTCCACAATGACGTAAAAGAGTGCCGGTTAGGGTTAGGGTTTCAATGACGACTCATTGCATTACGAAATCAGATGAACATAAACTACTTTGGTCAAGCCTTTTCTACAAACAAAGTTCTACACAATATTATGCTGTTTTGCAGTATGAGTGTCTCAGTTTTTCCACTTAAAACGAACTAACTGTTTGCATATGTTCAGCCATGCTTGGATTATCATGTTATGGAGGCCCCTGGCAAGACTGTTACTCATCTAAAGCTCACATGTGAATAACCGGGGATTTGAGAGAGAAAAAACTGAAGCAACACCTTAGAAACACAAAACCTTTAACATTGGCAACAGTAAGAGTTAAAAAAAAAAAAAAAAGTCAACTACAAGTTAGGATGCTCTCTATTATTAATGCCAGATGCTGTCATGCTGAATGTTTATGTTCAGTTTTTAGTGCAAAAAAATACATAAACCTTTGTAAAGAACTTTAAATAAATATTCATCATTTCTATCTATCATCTCTTTGTTTTGTTTGTTTATCAAGTTAAAATGCATCAGACGATTAAATATAACCTGTTTTCAAAAACTTGTCATTCATTGACGGACAAAAAAAAAACGTAATATGGGTAATGGGAAAAAGTAACCTCGTAACAGTATAGGTAGTGTGGCTCCCTCTCTTTGCTTTAATTCAGCGGCACTAGAAGGTTTTTGAGCACAACCTCCTGATTAGAGTTACACACAAGATTCAAAGCACAGTATTCAAAGCATCATCTCGTTATGGGGATGTTCTTTCTCCTGCACACTGTATTAGCTTTATGTGAGATGTAACATGAGACAAACACATTCTCTAACACTTCATTTTTGTTCTTCAGCCAGCTGTTGTTCACGACTCTCTCTTCATTTTCTCTCTCTCAATAAAGTCTCCAGAAGAACTGGTTTCCTATACCCTGTTTTATCCAGACAATTGAAACAAATAAATAACAAATTTAAACTTCTACAGAGTTTGTATGAACCCTGGCAATCATAGCTGTTCTGGTTTAGTGAGTTGCATCCGCTGGTTCCTGGGTTTTCCAAGCCTAATGAAATTCTTATTGGTCCCACACACAACTGACTCAAGTGAATGTTTAACCACTATTGTTTGTTTCAGGCATTTCTAATAACTCTTTAATTAAAACCAGGGAACTCCCTGAATCCTATAAAGTCGTGTACCTTGAGGACCCGAGGTGGAAAATGGATAAGGAGTAGCTAACATAAAATATGCATCACAACAACGAAGACGTTCTTCCCAGTTCCTGGACTTACAGGAATATTGTGGCGCTCTCTAATGCTGGAGCGCAGGGTGCAGGACACCACGCCGCAGAAGTCCAGTAGCGGCATACAGCAGCACCATCCGTAGTCCTGGGCAGTCTGACACTGCATGCAGGGGAAACACCACCATCCACAGCAACCTGTCGCGGAGATGGAGGATAATTCATTGTGTTGCTGTTTAAGTACAATTTTCTATCGGGTTGCACCACGATTCAAAACAGTATTTATCATAGCAGATATAGGCGACAGGTGCTCATAACTCAAGCATCCCTTTATTCAATGCCAATCAAACGTATTCCATTACAAGCTGGAATTAATCCTTTAATTACTCCTAAACATACGGGGTTCACTTGGATGTTATTTGTGTTTATCTACCTTTTCTATCCCCTTAAAAACAGGATTACCTTTAGCTGTAATGCATGCCTGTACCAAAACACACCCACTCCATTTCACGGTCATGTTTCATATTACAGTCAGTTTGAACACACCACCATATTCCCCATTCTTTACATGTCTGACAAATCTGAAAAACCTTTAATCTTCATATACAATCCGTGACAACGTCATGTTCGCTCTTGTTCCTGCACGCTCCTGCACGTCATCTACGCCCGAGGCAAGTTCTTTTGTTCTCACATCATCATGTTGAGGTACCACATGAACATTGGTAGACCACTCGTCTAGCGTCAGACATTTCAGCTTTCTAGTTTAGAAAACAAAAGCGATATTTCTGTTACTTCTGCGGATTTAGACTGCGTTCAATTTAGAAAGATCTAGGTCTTCTGGTTGCAAAGTATCACAGCTGCCGCTGCACGCATTTCATGTTAAGAAACGGCTGGAGATTTATTTTTATCGTCTAAATGAATATATTGCTATAAGTAGACTCATCAAATGCCTGGATAGATTAATTATAAAATTACCTGAGAGAGAAAACTTAGACAGAAATATGTCAAAAAGTGTCTTTGATCTGTTCTGAATGTGTTTTTTTTTATATCAGTAACTTACCTGAACTTGTATAAAGGTTAAATGTTTAAGTTGATAAATAACCTTCAGACGTGTCAAACGCATCGTTAGTCACAACAATACAAAACATTGAACTGAATGGAGGTCTAAATAATTTGTTCAAGTGACGGCTCATTTATTGATCCTAACAACCCTAAAGATGTACAGGTTCTGACTACAGTTTGGGAATCTTGAAATAGAGCGGGAGACCTCGGGTGTCATTCTTCATCAATAGAAACCTCAAGTCCACTGGAAATTTGATATTGCTCCATGATGGTGTGTTTTCCTCTTTAAGGAAGAGTATGGCATTCGGTGGACTTCTTTCTAAGAAAACTTGTTCAAAGTTCAAATAAAAATCTGGTTCCAGAAAACGGGTCCTTATTGGGCCCTTCAGTCGGGGAAAGAGTTAATTGGTTCGTTTGTTCATCTGACTTACAGGTGCCCATCTCAGTGCAGCAGTCACAGAGGCCAGTGCTCCATGATCCAGGACCCTGGTGGGTGGACGAGATCGTGACCACCTGGGGTTGGTAAGCCATGCCTGAAGGTTTCAGAGCAGACAGAAACACATTAAAAGAGGAAATGAGCAGTTTTCATGTTCAACCTTTGCATAACCTTAACCCACAAACTTAATTTAAAGAGAGAGCACCTGGCATTGTGTGGACGCGTGCGTGTACACCGTCTGTTGATCTTACAGGATGTGATTTAGACATTTTAAAAGACAGTACACACTCTGTTGATTTAGGTTTTTCAAGAGGGGGGGTTGTTTATGGTTACAAAACAGACCCTTCATGCATTAAATCCTGATAAATGAAAGATGTTGTAGTTTCATTTTATAGTTTGTTTTTTTCTGTGCTTTGATACATTTCTTAAATCCTCCTCATCATTTGCAAAACAGTAATGATGGCATAGCGACCGTAAAATGACTCAAATGGCTCTCCAGAGATAAACTTAAATAAATTAAAAAAACATGAAGATATGCTGTTTTTAAAAATGGAATGATTGCTAACTAAATACTGAGAAGAGTATAGATTAAAAAGTGTTGGTTAAAATGAATGATTGGTTTTGGTGTCTTTTTTTAATGGAGGTACGCAGCAATTGAACAGGAATATCATAAGTCAGGCGGGAAAGAGAAGCGGTTTCAACTTAAATTGATTAATAATACAGTAATTTTATGCTAACATCTAACACAGAGCCTCCCAAACCCACAGCTGGTCCTCCCACATGGCTATTTACACTGACCGCTTTCTGGTTCAGCGGGAGTTTTCTTCCTGTTAAAGTGAAGTTTTTCTTCTCCACTGTGGCTGAATTCATGGTCAGTTTGAAGGGACTGGTCAAATCAGTGACGCATCGTCTTCTGTCTCTGCTTTCCGGTCCAGGAGGAGTGAATGCTGCAAGTGAATGACTAATTGGAACTTGCTGGGTTTCTTTCGATAGAAAAACCTTTAAATTATTACTTCACTGTTTTATAATTAATATCAATTGGAATGAATGGTGGTTATATTCAAATTACTTTTTTTTGTAAAGTAAACTGAGTAAAACTGAACCTGCAGACAGACCTACAATGGAAGGTTTTACATCAAGACAAATTAATGTTATAATGACCAATTTAAAGTCCACACCAAGATCAAACTAAAGATATGGGATAAAGCTTTAGCTTCTGCTACTGTGTAAATAAAAAAATAGGTGAAAAGTTAAACAAAATAAAACAAAGTAAGAGTGTAAAACCTGGTTTTAAAAGGAGATTACTCTTGGCAGCTAAGTACACTTTGTGGTTTTCTCGTTTTATTGCTTCTTCTACTTCTACTCTCTGTTCTAGGATGATTTTCTCCATTCCGCTAAGAGTGAAAACAAACATATTTCCTGTCTGTGCTATGTGAGCTGAGACGAATCACAGATGTTTCTGAAACTCTGAGCCTACCTAAGCTTTCATGAGACGACACCATCAACTGATATTTGGTAAACTGCTTTATAACTACACAGCAGTAAATCTCAATTAAACATTTATTAATCAACAGCCAAACACAACTCCAGTGCAATAATGGCTTACTGGCATCAACAGTTTATGGGCTCATATTACTAGGTAAGTCATGTTCCTAACAGCTTATCCAGCCAGACTGAACTGGAAAGTGAAGTTACAAAGAATGAAAGTAGCAGTTTAAACTTCAGGAAGTGATAAAAAAAAGAAAAAAAAACTGTGGTAAACCAAACACGCTTGCACCTACAGCGCATCGGTAAAAGTGTCGGCAGCGCTTCACTTTTTCCACATTTTATAACGTTACAGCATTAATCAAAATTGTATTAAATTAATATCCTTCCTCAAAATTCTACACATACCACCACATTAAGACCATGTGGAAAAAGTTTACTTAATTTGAAAAATTATAAGACATTAAAAAACTAGTGTAAAGTGTAAACAACAGATTTCCCATTGAAGTCAAGTATTTTATTTTTAAGAAACAGAAACCTTTGATAAGAAGAAAAAAGAGGCTGGAAGAAATATATTTTCAAGATGTAATCTTGAAGTTGAAAAAAACATATATTTATCTGGTAGTCTAAAGATAACTAAGCTTGTAAGTATGTAAATGTCCAACATATCAATACACATTTAACTTTGTGGAGACCTGCAATGAATGTACCTGATATCCCCCACTGTCGACGCTCACAGTTCAAACACCAACTATATCTAATCTAATTTCCATTTATACGCGAAGTGTAAACTGTTTTAGCACTACCTCATGATGGTCTTCTCCAAACACACGTACAGAAACAACTCAACAACTTAAGAAAAAAGCTTCCATTTAAGTTTGTTTATATCAGTAATTTCTACTTTACATCTTTAAGTTGATCGGAAAATATACATTTTAATTTAATTTTACAAAGCAGCTTCTCTTTAATTCTCTGCACAACCTGCCAAAAAGCATGAACTTGCTGCTGCAGAGTCAGGTTTATGTTTGAACTTCACTATGCCTGACTTAAGGGAGGTTAGAAGCTGTAGCGTCTAGGATATCAATCAACAGAAGAGTTATGAACATTTGGTCTGAACAGACAGGTGTTGCTCATTTTCATACTTGTGCAGGTTGTTAAGAAAAGAGTACATACTAATTATGTCTTAAAGAACTAGTAAACCAATGAAATGACAGATATTATAGCTGGGTACATGCTGTTGCAGCACTGGCCAAAATCTATATTCAAATGCCTTAAGAAACCGGTACGAATGGGAATAAAAGCTCTACTTGACCCTCAAATCCCACATTATTGTCCAATTTATTCACAACCTGTTCAGCTGATAACTAAAGATGCACCGATAGACATTTGTCCCCAAATTGATAAGTGAAATTAATAATTGAGCTTCGGTCGATAACCGACCGTTATTATTTACGCTTCTCTCCCTTTTTAAAAATCCCCTCACCAAAAATGTCTGAATTTAGAATGTCAAAGAATACCCTGGGTTTAATATTGAACAATCATGGTTTTAATAATGTAAATGTGTGGTGGATTTTTTTATCGAAAATAATCTCAAAGGTTCTGAGATTTCTGGTGGGAATTTCCTCCTTTACTCCTAGTTTTTCTGGTCTAAGATGGCGCTAATTCTTTCCCTATATGTCGTCTGACGTGTAGAAGTTCTGCTTCTTCACATCACCTGCATTTACAGGAAAATCATAAAGGGAAGTGGGCTGCATACATATGCCAGAGCAGATTTGTTCTACAAAAGCACATCGTGAGATTAAACTTGACCTTATTTAATCAAGACTGGATAACTCTTAAGTCATCCAAATAATCATGTAATAAACTGTACCACCCACACTTCCCCCGTGTTATCTACTGCCAAAGAAAGCAGGAAACCTGTAACTTCAATGGATTGACGCAATAGAAAGCAGAAACAGCATCCACAGAATGGATATCATTCTCCGTAGTCCATCTAATCTGAGACATGAGTCCCGCTGATGAAAATGACTACCAGCTGGAGATAATCTTAGCTTGTATTAATGAAAATCCTAGCCTGGTCACGTGCATATGAGCCTGTAATTTGATCAAATCCCATTTCAGGTTGTAAATGGACTAAAAGATCACTAAGTGGAAATGTGTGGTTGCCTGTTTACTGTGGAATTAGGATCTGAAGCAGCTCATGAACCACAATTTTATTTACGAGAGAAACGAAACTAGAATCACAGCCTAAGGAACGTTGCTCTGTCAAAACAAAAGTCGTCTTTATAAACAACAAAGTTTGGAGATTATGTTTAAGTGTGATATTTAAACACCAAAATCTTTTCTGTGCCAAAAACACAATCAAGTCTGTCGTTCCATAATGTTAGGAGTGGTGTACAAAACAATCAGCTCCCTTACAAATATATTCTCATTTTGGATCATCATCATCATCAACAAAGCCATAAAACAAATATAATGTTTATAAAACACATAATTGAGGTAAACCTAATAATGATTTTCTGAAGTCCCAAAGCTTCAGGAATAATCTTGCAACCCCATGTAGACTCAGTCTTTTTGCCCAAGCATGTCAGACGGGTCCTATTTAAGCAGTTTCCTGAAGAGCTGAGAGTTGTTAAGTCTTGCTGATGCGACGGAAAATGTGTTCACGTGTAATATGATATAACAAATATTGGAGTTAAATGTTTAGATAGATTCAGGTTAATCCGGTTTATAGGGAGCTCCAAAGGGGACACAAGTTTTAAAAAGAAGAAGAAGAAGAAAGAAGAAGTTGTTTCCTTGTCCACACTAGATACTATCTCGTGGACACATGATACTATTGGTGGTCAACCAAGCAATGTCCGCAAACTCCGACTACTATGGATGGATGCTGCCGAACAAAGGGTATCCAGTAACAAACTTTTGTCTAGTTTCACAATTTTCTCTCCTTTTGGCACATAGGACAGACCAACTCTTTTGTTCGTACTTATGTCCTATCAGTCCAATTAAGATACTTTTTCCCAGAATAAATCAATTGTTCATTTGAAAACCATTTTTTCTGGTTATTCAAGTATTTGTTTTGTTTTATTTTGCCTCAGTTGTATAATCTAGCACAACTTAATAAAACAAAACAAAAAAATGAAGAAAACTATCTAGGCAGCCTATAATAGCCTAAACCACTTGCTGCATTCTAACATGCATCCAATTAACAGCTGATTAACAAACACAGGCCCGGACAGGCCATGGGGAGAACAGGGAGTATTCCCCAAGCCTAATATAGACTCTCTTTAAAAAATAAAAATAAAAAATCAGATATCAGATAAATGTAAAAAAAAAAAAAAGGCGCATAAAAAATAGGCGCATAAAACGTGACTAAATGAAGTTAGATCTACAAAAAACACAATCAAACTGCTTAAACTAAGCGTTATTTATAGACTGCATTGTTTCTTACCTTCTAAAGTTGAGTGGAAATGAGAGATCCGACTTTAGCACAAGGCTGTCGAGGAAGACTAAAGTGATGAAGGCGCGTTTATAAGTTTCACTTTTGCGGAAAACAGGAAACCGCTGGGGGTTAAAAATGATGGCATCTGAACACTCAGGAAGTGTGTTTTCTAGTTTTCTTATTTTTTTTTTTGTTGTTGCTGTTTTGACACAAAACGCCGAGGAGAATACCAAGAAAAATCAATAAATAAACTGAAAGTATATAAACAACGACCATGACAGTCACAAAAAATAGATTCAAATAAAAACATCTGCAACAGCCATCATTTGAGTAAACTCAGTAACTCATACATTTTATAACGTTGTTTCTCTCTTAGTCTATCAGTGATGCTCTATACAGAAAGTGTTAGGAGATGCTGCCTGCTGAGGGGGCTCAGATCCTCCTTAACAAACTTTGTTCCGGACTCTTTTATTTATTTAAGTTTTATTCAACTAATTTCTTATCTTTGTTTGAATTTGCATGCTTCCATTTTTCTCTGTCTTGCTGCTAATGCTGCTGGAAAATACCAGAGATTTCTACTGTATTCTTTTAACGTGAGAAGGTTCGGTGAGTTCGGTCTCATTTTACATTTCCATGATCAACATCAGTAGTAGTACAACTGCTATTAAGGTTATTGAGGTTATTCCTTATTAATACAAATACTACGACTTATTTGGAAATGACAAAAAATAAGACATGATTTTTTTTTTCCCATCCATTTATTCATTGCTCCAAAAATTTCTATTTCCTACATGTATCTTTCTCTAGCATTTAAATGCATTCAATGATGTTATACCACCAGTAATTAGCTGATCTGCATTACACCGTCAACTAGACTGTCTCCATATTGTTAGACTGGCACAAATGTTTTCTGTATTTAAATTAGAGCGCATTAATTTCCTTATAAAATATCTGAAGAAATTAATCGTTCTTAAAAAAATACACTGGATTGTTAGTGTTATGTAGTATACAAGGATATTCCCATTGTTTAAACCAATATAAATACCTTATGAATCCTAATGGAATATTGAATATTATTGTAACCCATTTCATCAATGTGTCTTCAAAGTTTTGTTGTAGATGCTGAGGTTGGTGACCAGGGAATATCTCCTGTAGCGGTCTGTGTTACTGTAGATATATCGTAGCCTCTTTAGACACTGTTGTTTTAGAACAGTCTGATGAGGAGGAAGCTCAGAGATTTTCATGAGGATTTTCATTTCCTCTTTACCAATCTCTTGAAGTTAACAGCATTCACGTGTAAACTAGAGATTTCCCATCGATGAATCGATGGAAGAGATATAGTTTAAACTCCCGCCTTCTGTTTCTATCCCCTCTGCTTCTTCTCTTAATTCACAGTGCCTCCTTCTTAACTATTTAGGGATGTGTTGTCGCAATTGAAGCATTATTTCAGCTCCTATGATGTTAACCAGCTGATCCACTTGTAAAACTATTTGTTGCCATTTAAAAAATGTAAAAAAAAAACTAAAAAAACAATCTTCACATAAGTAGAGCTACTCCAATATGCTGCCACTTTGAGCAGCGAGAGTCTGAATCAAGAATCAAGAATCAGTTTATTTATATAGCACCAATTTACAACAGATGTTGTCTCAAGGCGCTTCACAGAAAATCAATTAGAATCATAGATACATCATAAACAAATCTATTTGAAAAATTTCCAATCTAAGGAACCCCAGCAGATTGCTTCAAGTCAATGACTTGCAGCATTCACTCCTCTGGAATCAGTAGACTGAAAGAATGGCTTGTGTTGTCGTTGACTTTACAGCAATCTCTCTTACTGAGCATGCATGTGGTGACAGTGGAGAGGAAAAACTCCCCTTTAACAGGGAGAAACCTCCAGCAGAACCAGGCTCAGTAGAAGCAGCCGTCTGCCACGACCAACTGGGGGTTTGAAGAGACAGAAAACTAAAATAGATGCAGAGGATACTGAAAAAAAAAAAGTTTATAGCAGCAGTTGTTGAGTGTCACTGGAAGCATCTCAACCCATGTTCTCCTCCAAGGAGCTGTCTCAGCTAACAGAACACCAGACCAGGTGTGGCTACTATTGAGAGAAGAACACTAAGAGAAAACAAAAGGTTAACAAGGTTCAAATAAGTATCTAAGCAGATTGGACAAAGAAAGAAAGTAGCAGAGAGAGAAGTGGTCAGATCGTCCAGCAGTCTAAGCTTATAGTAGCATAACTATAGAAATAACTTAAATAACCCTATAGAGTGAGACATGAAGCTAGAGCAAAGGAGAACCATCTGTCAAGACTGAGTTCCTTCCCAAACTATAAATCTTCCCAAACAGGAAGGTTTTAAGCCTAGATTTAAAACTAGACAGGGTGTCTGCCTCACGGACTAAAGCTGGAAGCAGGTTCCACAGGAGAGGAGCCTTGATGACTAAAAGATCTGCCTCCCATGTTGCTTTTAGAGATTCTAGAAACCACCAGTAAACCTGCAGTCTGAGAGCAAAGTGCTATGTTAGGGACATGAGTAATCAGATCTGCTGTACGATTGAGCTTAATTAGTGAGGGCTTTATATTTCAAAAGAACAATCTAAATATATTCTAAGTTTGACCTTGAGCTAATGGAAGCTAAAATTGAGATATCCTCTCTTTAGGTTTCATCAGAACTCTTACTGCAGCATTTTGGACCTATTGTAGACTTAAAATTGCATTTTGTGAACTTCTAGACATGCCTGTAATCTACCAAACTGACTGGATTCATAGATAGAGTTGTGCATCAGCAGAACAGTGGAAATTAACACCAGGCTGTCTGATGATTTGACCAATGGGGATTCATCAGACAAATACAATTTGGTCTGGAAAGCATACTGATGTTTAACATGACTGGCATTTACGATATGCGTTTTTATCCAGCCAATCACCTTGCAGATTAAAACCCAAGGGTTTTCCAGTCTAGAATGGAGATTTAGTTCGTGTGTGTGTGTGTGTTTTGTGCACAGTTGGATGATATCTATAGCTTATGCGCGGTTGGACAATATCTATGTATATATTACCAGTGGCATGAGTATCTAAGTATAATAGTTTATTTCTTCCTATTCCACTTCCCAGAAATTCAGACAAATCTTGTTTTTACTTATGTCTCATTAGGCATTATTTCAACATCTGTAACACATCATTGACAAAGTTTCAATTGACCAAACAGACTCATGCAAAATCTTTACATCTTTATTGAATATTTTAAAGTCATATTTAAAATTCTTTATTAATCTTTTAAACTTAAGGAAACCGCTTTATTTGAAATGTTCCTTTAGTCCCTGCAAAAGACAGAAAACCTTTAAAGTCTGAAATTGAAAGGTCATTTACATTTACCCTTTACTTTAACTGACCAAGTTGGTTGTGAACCTTGTAGACTTTGATGTAGCGAGCAGTGGGGTAGAATGAAGGTAGGTGCAAGCTTGGACTTTTGGTTCTTTGGGGAGCAACTGTGGCTGCAGCTTCAGTAGTAGTCAATTGGGTTGGTACAGCTACAGCAGAGATTTTGGGTTTAACAGATGTTCCCTTAAA
>JAVLVB010000236.1:854825-894725 GCA_032876305.1 Orestias chungarensis | reverse complement strand
TATATATATATATATATATATATATATATATATATATATATATATATATATATATATATATATATATATATATATATATATATATATATATATATATATATATATATATATATATATATATATATGTATGAATATGTATATATATATGTATATGTATATATATATGTATATGTATATATATATACGCATATATATATATATATAAGTATATAGAAATCCAAGCTGAGATGTGTTCTACACGGCACACAGTGAAAGTGAGCTTCGTCATAATCATGAAGGGCTTTTTCCTACAGTGGAAGCTTTGGGTTGTGCACTTATTTGGTCCCACTCAAATAAGTTGTACTTTTATTTCAGGGTTTTGTTTTTGTCTAACTCCCTTTCCTCAACTTTGAAGCCCTTATTAGCACCATCTAAAAACCCAACAGTGCAAAATCTAAATCTTTGCTATTTTTTTAACATTTGATGAAACCAGCATTAGAGGCTCTAAATATTAACTCCTAAAAATGTATTTGTCGCTTTGACAGGGTCGCTTTATTGTCATTGTTGTGGATACAAGGAAAACTACAGGGGCCGGCCTTTAAGTGCAAAAATAACTTGTAAAAAAATATAGCTCTAAGAATTTACAATGTAATATCACAGCATAAGCACCGAGAGAAAACAATATAAAACAGTATGAAAACAAGTTGCTGTAAATCATGATATTGCACTTATGGGAAACTTGAATAATGCACAAAGATTCATCCTAAGGAGGCATCTATGTATTATAATGTTTCTTAAGAAGATGTTACATTCAAAAAATTGAGGCCAATATTTTTTTGTATTTAAAACTTTATGCTAAAAACCTGGACTGCATTATTTCGTTGTTCTGCTACATTCAGCGTTTACCTTAAGTGCTTACGATTCAAATTAAGCAGCAAGCGTTTGTAACTTCCTGTGTTGCTTTTTTCAGTTTGTTTCTTCATTTCTCCATAAACGGATGAAACCCTTAAGGGTTTTTAGGAGACTTTTGGAGATGACTTGGTTTGTGATATGCTAATTCTCAAATCGGAGAAGGGCTCTTCGAGATATACGCTATCAACATCCAACTCCCAATCATTCCCTATCCTACACACTCGCTCACAAAGTCCCTAAAAGGACTGGACACATTTTAATGCGGTTTGTTACACACGAAGGCTGATGACTAAAGGTCACAGATCAATCACAAAAAAGGGTTAAAAATCTCTCTTAAAAAACAAAAACATGAAAAACGCAGTTACTTCCATCAAGTTATATGGTATCCAACAGATGATTGTCGGTCAACAGGAGCTTATTTACACTCAGGATGTAAAGATATGAGAAGTGAGGTGGCCTTTATTTTTACTCCTGTAAAATCTCATAAGATTACCACAAATATAAGCAAAAACAGCTAAAGGACCTGGTTGAGCTGCATCCCGGAGTGTTAAGCTGCCTTGTTTGCTTTTTCGATGAAGTTGCCCAGAGGGAAAATAAAGTCCCTAAGACTGCTTCCTTATTTTAAAACAAACAGTGTTAAGTCACATGAACCTTCCAAATAAAGGCTCCCATTTTGTGTAACCTCTGGGCCACGAAGATTGAGCAGACGCTGACTCGGCTAAAGGGAGGCATGTGTTTTTATGTCTGCAGCTGCTCCAAACATTAGTCGTTAGTTTTCCAAAGAAGAATGATCCAGGAATTAAGAATGTCTAAGAGCCAAAATGGTTTAAGCTGGGTGTTATGTCTGTTACTGTGTCACTAATAAAAAGGTTATGCAGGAGATTTCAGAGGAATTCAAAGAGGTGCATGAGTTGATCGCCTGTTTTTGTTTTGTTTGTTTTTTTCTGCCAGGGACCGGACGTTTACCGCACAGACCATCATCTCCTTGGAGGTCCCGCAAGAGGAGAGGGAGGAAGAGACGTGCGTTCTGCCAGTCACCAGTTTCTCACATGATTCACAATCATCCGAAGGAATTACGGACGAAACCTAGCAGAGCCTGAATGTGATGGGGACACCTTGGTTTGTTTTTCTTTCCTTTTTCCTGTAAGGAATTCATGCTTTCATGAGAACATTAAACGGAGGGCCTGCAGCTGCGAAGGGAAAAAGACAAACATTGAACGGTTCTCTGATTGCAGAACTCGTTTTACACCTCAGGCTCACCCGCCGTTCTGAATGTGACCGCCTCCGTGTTTTGTGGCATCATGCTAACCAACATGGAGGATCAATTTGAGCGTCCAGCCACCTTACTGTGGTCGGCTAACACAGTGTTGAGCTTCAGAACCCAGCTCCACGGATTTCCTCGTGATTGAGATCATTTGGGGGCCTCTTTCGTGGACACGGCTCCAGATGTTTTACACCTCAGGGAGGAAATGATGGTTTAGCCTGTGTTGGACAAAAGTCTGTTTTCCCCGTTTTGTGTAAAAACTAATTTATTTGTATAGTGTTAACTTTTTTATCTCTTTTTTTGCTGTAAATTATTCAGTCTTGGTTTATCTTTAACATAAAGTTAAGCACCAAGTCCATTTTTATACATGGAAAAATCTAATATTGACGAGCATGCTCCTTCATGCAGCTGATGTGTTGTGCAGAGAGTGGCAACCATTAGTTAAGAGCTCATTTACATTTATTATGCATGTCTTTCAACATAACATGCTGTTTAGGCCAATCACTTTTTTTTCAGGGTTTAGTTTTTTTTTATGAATACAAAACTGTTTTTCATTTGTCAGAATAGGCTGTGCGTCCGCTTTATGCTTGTTTTTCAGACTTTTATACAACCTCCAACTTATTTATTTTAAAAACGTAACCTCCCTCCCTTTTTTTTTTACAATTTACAACTGAGGCCATAAGCTGTAGAACATTTCAAAATGTGAGATTTGGTTATGAACATTTTTCTAAAATCCTGAAAACATAAATAAATAAAAGAAATGTGCATTAGATTTTTAGTGTGATTCTTCATGGTGATAATACAATATTATAAGAAAAGAAACCCAGGCCAACCTTACCCTTTTTAAAAAAATATTATCCACATTTCTGATTCAAATTTACTAGCTAGACCCAACTCTATAATAATGTCTTCATGCTGGAAAATCTCACCCTCCATTTTGGCTAAATTATGAAAATTCTACTAAAAAAGAGTGAACATTTTCTCCAAACAGACATAAAAAACTTGTGAAATGAAAAATAACAAGCGTATAACGTATCAGTTAGAAGTCTGTTAGCTCAGTTATGTGGACATATCAAGATAAGCAGATTTGACTGCTTTAAGATGAAGGAAAAAAAATGCATTGATGGTCCAAACATTTGAAGTCCAATAAGGTTTAAAGTTCATTTATCGTTTATATATTTAAACTTTTTCTAACACAAGAGGCCAAAATTAAGGGTATTTTTACCCGGGGTTTGATGGCTAGTCATTACTGAACTGAAAACAAAGTTCCTAAAACAAATTCAACAGTTTTTGTTTAGCTAAACTACATAATGTGTGATGATTGTCCCCTTAAATTTATGAAGATTTGCTAACATTTTCAGAATTAGGTTTTTAGGTCAAGTGTCTGCACGTAATCAGGAGATCTGGCCTCCATTCCACTTTGCTCTCAAACATCATCCCTTTTAATAAAAATGTGTTTAAATGTGATGGTAAGGAAATCAAATGTCTTACAAATATCTTATTTTTGTATATTTTTAGCTAGGCTAGGTTTGCTTAAGGAAGTTAGAAATTGCATCATAAAAAGTTTCCCCTATTTTCTAACTAAGGGGAAAGTGTTTAACATAAGAATCAGTAATCACTTATTTGTGATGAGATGAGTGTCATTTTGACTCATTTAACTTTACTAGTTACTGTGTGTATAGTACGTAAATCAAAGGATCCACAACTGTGGTCACATCCTGCTCCACAAAAGATAAAAGTTCACTTAAAGTCCTGAAGTACTTAATTTTAAAAAAAGGGGACATAAAATTAAAATGTTCAAGTATTGAGAAGGAAAATGTTTACACTGCTCACAAAAAGTTAGGGATATTTGGCTTTCTGGTGAAATTTGTGGAAAATGTAAAAAGTTCCCGCTACAGTGATATCGTATCATGAAAGTAGGACATTTAAGTAGAAGGATGCACTGGGATTTCCTCATCTCAATTTGTTGAAACAAAAGTTAACAACAATGGTGTGTACTCCACAACAAAAAATGTCAACGTCTCAATAAGTCGTCATGTGCCCTTGAGCATCAATTGCAGCTTGACAACGACGTCTCATGCTGTTCACAAGTCGACTTATTGTCTGCTGAGGCGGGGCATCCCACTCTTCTTGAAGGGCAGCCCTTAGGTCATTGAGGTTTTGGGGTGCAGAGTTTCGAGCCTCTACACGGCGACTCAGTTGATCCCACAGGTTTTCAATGGGATTCAGGTCTGGAGAAAGAGCAGGCCACTCCATTTGAGGTACACCAGTCTCCAACAGCCGTTCCCTGAATATGCGACCCAGATGAGCTGGAGCATTGTCGTCCATGAAGATGAGATTAGGCCTGTGTTGTTCATGTAGGGGCACAATCACTGGATTAATGAGGTTATTCAGGTAGTATGGCCTTGTCAATGGACCATTCACAAAGATTAGGGCAGTTCTATACAGACTGGACACACCTGCCCACACTGTGACACCGCCACCACCAAAAGCTCGTCTGGTGACAACAGTGGCTGATGCATAGCGCTCTCCTTGACGTCTCCAACATCGTTGGCGGCCATCATTGCTGCTCAAAGTGAATCGACTTTCATCAGAGAACATCACTGAGGCCCACTGGTCCCTCGTAAATGCTCCCTGGCCCATGCAAGACTTTGACGCCTGTGCCTGCTGGTGTGGTCAGGTACCCTTGCAGGTCGTCTAGCATGCAGACCACGCTGATGTAAATGGTTTTGAATGGTCTGACGTGACACTTGGGTGCCTCTCACCTCCCTTAAACGTGCCTGGAGTTGAGTGGCATTCATCATCCGGTTTCTCAGGGCATTGTTCACAATGTAGCGGTCATCAGCATGGGATGTGGCCGACGGACGTCCACTTCTGCGTCTCTCTGTATCTCTGTTGCAACTTGCTGATGACACTCTGAGCTCAGTGTCCACGTCCGTCTGAGAACGTCCTGTTTGAAGCATTGCAATGGCCTGGTACTGTTGATCCATTGTTAGGTGTCGTCTTGGTCTCATGATGCCGCAATGTGAACAGCCTGATGAGGACGACTTTTTAAACACCAGCTGTAATTGAACCAGGACATTTATTGGTCGATTCCAGGATCAAACACCTGTTGTGACTTTTGCCGTTAAGCTCCTCGTTAGAGAACAGCAACATGTGCAAAAAGTACTGAAACATTTAACAGTTGGACAGGTGCATTCAAAAGCTTAGAGAAGTCACATTAAGTTCACCTGTTAAGGTTTGAATGCATTACAAAGCTATTCTGAGCCTAAAAGGAAAGATTAAAAAAAACGTGCTTCTTGGACATGCAATGGAGGTGAAAGTGCAATATTTGAAGTTTCCAAAGAAACAAATACTTATGTAAATATAATCCACTACTGTTCACCACCACTGGTGATGACAGTGGTCATGCAGTTTAACAAATTATCACAAGCGACTTTTAAAACAAAGAAAAAATAAAAATCTGGTCCAATATAAAACTTTTTTCAAATTTTCTACTTTTTTTGGTGTAATTTCAAGAGGATTTTGCCTAATTAGCTTCTCTAGTATTTAGTTTATATCTAAACATTAACAAAGACCGACTCTAAACTACGCTATTATGTTATTTCTTAGAGAAAACAATAAAAACTGCTTTGTTGATGCATTTTTCCCGGTTCTGCATCAACTCTGTCCAAACAAAGCTGACATGTGCTTAATACATGTAGATTTCCGGGGGTTTACCGCATTAGGGGATTGCATTGCTGTTGCCAAGGTAGTCAGTCGAGTTTCACTGAGAAGGCAGCAAACAGGAGGGGAATTCTCCTTTCACAGTTGCTCTTGTGAGATTCTTGTAGCTCAGCCCATAATCATCCAATAAGAGTCTCACACCCACAGTTGCGAGACTTGTCTGTACTTCTGAACGTGTGTTCGCACAGTTTTAGTGCCGCTCTTACTGGCATTCCTGTAAAACGGTTTCCTTAGAAGAGGCGCGCTGCAGAAATGAAACCAAGAGACAGGCGGGTATTTTGGTAGAGAGGAAGTATGCATGTTTTCAAAGCTTCGCAAAAGAGGCGCGGTTGAACTCTTATGGATTGTTAAGAAAGCAGAAAAATTATGAAGTCGAAGCTCGAAAAAGGGATGTTTAATTAGACTTCGTGCGGTTAACAGCTGAGCCAGATAACCTGACAATTTTACATACGAGTTATTTAATCTGAATACAGTCATATTAACGGAGCAGATGAAACTCTTTTAAACAGACGTGATCATATTCAACAGCTGTTACAGTTATAAATAATGACATGAAGTTACACACATGATAAGCCCAAAGTATGCAGTTTTATCTTAAAGTAAAAGATGCGGGTGACATTACATTTGTCCTGCATTTACAGTTAGGGATTCCCAACATTTACAAGCGATTGTTGCATTGATAAGTTTAATAAGTCACAGCGCAGCGAGAACTTTGATCAGAACCTGTGGAAAACGTCTCTAAGGCAAAGGTTTCTTTCAGACGCGAGTTTTTTGTGAGAGCCCCACATGCAGAAAGGCCGTTGAGTATATACAAAGCACGTTGTTTGATATATTTATACACAATTTAGGCTAGTGTACAAATTTAAAAAATGGAGAAAAATCATGCAAAGATGCCCTTTAAAAAACCCTTAAGTGCACATACAAATCTGCCTTTTTTCTTCTTTACAGATCGTGTTGCATTTCTGTTAAAGCAAGAAAAAATAAAAATGCCTTTATTCACATTTAAGCTGTGAATTATTGATCGTTCAGCTACAGTGGTGAGGTTACGAAGCTACGTCCAACCTCGTTGTACAATTAATCGTAAGTATCTGACAAAATGGGACCAATGGGACCGAGGAGATGTGACCTTATTAGAGTGGGTCAGTTCAGGCCGGACTGGGTATGAAATGGATTTAAACATCCAGACGAGAAAGACAAAAAAAAAAGAAGAAATCCCTAATTAAATACAGAGACTGGGTGGTTTAGAAACCCAGCGGGTGAGGAGACACCACGCCTCCGTTCTCCACCACGGCGGCAGAGATGGACCTCATGTTGTTGAAAAGCTGCTTGGACTGATCGGAGCGCAGGAGCTTGACATCTTGCATGACCCTGTCGTGAGCCTGGAGGACGGAGAGGAAGGCGAGTGCAAGTTAACTTAGTTTTGCAGTTTAGAGTTCAAGTTTTTACTACTTAACTAAATTAAAACTCGAGAAAACTTTGTCATGTTGCACCGAATTATAGATCTACTAGTGTTCAACACTTATGCTCGACTAAAAGAGAAGAACCAGATTCCAAACCTTGGAGCTCATCTGACAGAGCAGCCATCTATATTGATAAACCAAATGTCTTCTGGAGAAACGTTTGGTTGGGCTGCTTTTTTTCCTCCAAGGACAACGAGGACGTTTTGGTTCTTCAACTTTTCCCTCAAATCACAGCTGGGTGGTTAAAGTTTAACCCTTAATAGATGTTGCAACAGAACGCTAAAATCTGCAAGACTGATCAGCGCATCTAGTAGCATGAATAAATGTATTTCATATGAAGGGTAATAGGTCAAAAATGCTCATTTATAATCACCAAATTTAACCAAATAGCTGCTTCAAGTATGCTACGAATTTGACGTATCTGCACTGAAATCTATGGGAGATTTGTTTATGTGAAATTTAGCTTTTTAATAACTAATTGAATTCATTTTAAACTGTCTAATATACAGTTTCTCCACAATTATTTTGTTCTTTCAAGTATTTTCTTGTAAATGTATAAACCAAAGATGTAAAAAAAAATAAAAATAAAAATAAAAAAAGCCCTGAGACTTAATATTTCCCTCATTTTCTCAGCTTTTTCTCCAGACATTGGATCGTATGCTGGACCTTTTCTGTGGATCTTACCTCCATGCACCAGATGTCACAAAGCATCTTCTCGTGCTGAGCCGTCGCGTGGCCCTGACTCAGAGAGCGGGAGGCTCTGCAGCGAGCGGGACAAGACAAAACCCACAGATCAACATCTGAATTCGGCCTGCTTGGGGGTTTACATGCCGAGCGGAGGAGGAGCTGAGAGTTGCTCAGTGGGGGTGAAAAGGCGAAACTGGGACGACTGGAAAGATGAGGGCGGCGTGTGCACAGACCTGGAGAGGACGACCACCATGGCGTAAAGGTCGATGGCGGAGTCGGCGACTCTCTTCAAAACAAACTGCTCGTCTGGAAAAAAAAACAAAAAACAAAGGCAACACATTATTTTTATCAGCAGCCGTTGAAATGGACATAATCTGACAACTAATCCGCATTCGACCGCCAGAAACGACCGAACGTCGCACCCACCGATGATCTTCTTGCCGTGTTTCACCAGAAGCTCCTCAATGACGGCTCCGAACTGCTCGATGGCCTTCACCGTCTGTAAAGCAGCCAAACAAAGAGACGGCTCAGAGGATGAGGCGACCTGTCTTGCGAGGCTTGTGGTAAACTGTCAAGAGTCAAGTCAAAAGCTCACAAAGTCGACTGTGGCTGCTCTAAAATGAAAACAGCATAAGAAATGGATGTTTGCTTTCATCTTCGTTTTACAGTGAGAAAGAAAAGGGCGTTTTTCGTCCAACAATGACGATCCTAAGCTTGACTGAGGAGAAAAAAAAAGTCAAAACTGGGCGTTAAAGCAAAAAGGAATCAGAGGAATAGCGGCTCACGCCCACCATGAAGCCCGGTGGAGGATGTGTGATGCTGGTTGCCTGCTTCAAAACACCTGAAAGATGCCGAATAATGATCAAAATGATGCAGATAAAACACAGAAAAGGGTTCACCACACACAAACCAGACAAATGTAGCTACTAGGCGGAGAAAATACTATAAACAAAAAAAACTTACCAGGTCACCACTTTGTGCCAGTTCAGGGTGGATGTTTCCCTGCAGAGTCAGACCTGTGCTCAAGCCCGCCTTTCTGCAAATACCAGAGAAAAAAACAAAGTAAATAAACACCATGCTTTCCACCGGGAAACATCTACGGTAAACAAACCCAGAAACTAAAGCCAAATCAATTTAAATGCCAAATATTTAAATGTAGTTTAAAAGGAGCTGAAGTGTAGAACAAGACAATCAGTGAATAAATGATGATTCAGGAAGTAGCTCTTTAATAAAAAGCATGTAGCGTGTTTTAGATATAAACCATTTGGAAATGAAGCGCCCTTAGAAGAGGCTTTGTGCTAAAATGGGAGGCTCATCAGCCACCAAAGGCAGAAGTCTTGGTTCCTGTCAGCAGACGGGAACAAACACACGTGCTGCACAAGGCGCCGCAACCTTTTGGCTCTCTTCGTGATCTCTCCGGCGAGCAGCCCGGCGTTTCCGATCGGGTTCTTCAGGGCCTTCTGTAAGCTCTTCAGGTGGTTCCCGGCGTTCTGCCGGGACGCGGACACAAAACAGGAGACAAAGGTTAACGTTTTTCTGCCGACTTCAGCATTTCTGACACCAAACCGCATTCCAGATCACGCAAAACATCACACAACACAATACAGTTATGGAGATTTTTTACATAACAAGAGCAAAAAATGCTCCGTCATTTCTGAAGCGTCACAGAAAATAAAAATAAAAGACATTAAAATTGTTTTGTTTTAGCCAAGCATGTTCTTCATGTTTTCTTCTTTCCACTTTCCCATAGGGGCTAACAGGATCTTCCACCCGAGCTGCGCATCTCTGCAGCTATTCCAGAGCTAACACTGGGCTCCTGGCTTGCTTCTCCCATCAGTGCTGCCAGTGATTTAAGTAGGCAGCCTTATTCTGGTGGGTCGGTAGTAGGGTCATGCTTTTCATTTTCTACTGTCCGACGATGTATTAAACAAAGCGTGTTGTTTTAAAACTTTAACGCGCTTTAAGCTCCACGATGACGTTTGTTCTTAAAGGTTCTCCAGCAAATCTCAGATATTCCCACAACAGCAGGAGGTGTTCTTTAAGAAAAGGAGGTTGAACAGATGCCTGTATATAAATATGAACACCTGGTAGTATCTATTTATTATGCGCTGAGGCATTGTGGCAGTTAAAGTCCTCCATTCAGCAGAAAACCT
This sequence comes from Orestias chungarensis, assembly GCA_032876305.1. Taxonomy (NCBI): domain Eukaryota; kingdom Metazoa; phylum Chordata; class Actinopteri; order Cyprinodontiformes; family Cyprinodontidae; genus Orestias; species Orestias chungarensis. The sequence continues at coordinate 884,544 of JAVLVB010000236.1, read as the reverse complement.
TTGACTTACTTTTTAGTTTTGGTGCCACTTCAGTTGAACACAGAAGCAAAATGCACATAAGGAAGTTGTTTTCTTTTAACATTTCAAAACTACTAAAAGCTTCGGCGCCCCGGAAAAGCAATGAGGAAGACAATTTCCAAAGAGTAAGCAAAAAAAAAAAAACCTTACTAACTTCCTCTGCTGTGTTTCTACAAGATAACTTAAAACCGCAATACAAGCTGCTGAGTTCTGTCACGTTTGTAGGGAACGTGCTGCACTGGAGCACCAGAGTCATTTTTAACATCTCAGTATTACAGGATAGCTTCATTGATCAATTTCCAACAACGAAATATAGACTTCTGGACGAGTAATTATAAGCAAAGATATTTATGCGTTTCAGAATTGTGCACAGCGTTTAACTTACAGAACGTTTAGATCTTAAGATCTTAATCTGAAGATTGGCAGTGGTTAAATTGATCGTTTTTTTAACTGGTTCCTATCAGCAGCTTCTCCTCTTCAGTTTTACAATATTATATTCTTGAACCTTCAGAAGGGAAGTTTGTCTCTTGTTATATTGTGGGAAACATTAAAAATTAACAACCAATTGGATGTGTCTTCCTGTGGTTCACCATCTAATTGGTTCAGAGCATGATAAGCGCCTGATGTGTGTCTCTGTGTTTGTGTCTATCTGAAGTTGCACCAGTGTTGAACAAAAGGCCTGTGGTTCAACGCCGGTGCAACCTTAGACGCGGCATTTTCGTAAAAAAAACAAAAACCGGCAGATGCTCTCGCCGTACCTGGAAGCCGTTGAGAGCCACGAACAGCCTCAGGATGTCATTGGTTCCCTCAAAGATTCGGAAAATCCTCAGATCCCTCATCACCCGCTCCACTCCGGAGCCCTGCCCAAACACAAAAACAGGTGGTTAGCTCGGAGCTGCTCAGAGCGCGGTCCTGCACCGGAAGACGAGCGCACATGATCAGACAGAAATAGTCACAGCAACAATCTTTGCAGTTTGATCTTCCCAACACATCAAGGTTCAAGTTCAATTGGCTCGCTGAAAAGCTTTGCGGTCGCACTAAATGTTGATAATATCTAACGTGGGGGGGAGGGGAGACCGCCGATCCCCGAAGAGGACAAATCACGGCTACTTTCACTTATTCAGCTGTTAATCACGTTAAGATCGCCACTACATTAAATATCATTAATTTCAGTGTTTTTGTTTACATTTCGAACATTTTTCGCAGTCATTATTGGTTTGATGTCATTCTAATAGTCTGTGTGAATTAGGAAATGTAAACTTACATTGCAAAACCAATTTGCGTTCTCTTTATTCAGCCAATTCTTATTCATCGAGTTTTAGTTTTTAGCTGAGTAGCGTCAACTTCCTTTGCTCTAATTGATCTGGGAATCTGCAGCAAATAAGAAAGAGGTGGGCCCTCTGCCGCCGCTGCAGAGCTGTAGGTGTCGTCTCACCGACCGCTTTTTTTATTTTAAACCCGGCAACATTAATGTTTGCAGACTTTCCCCTTCGCCCACAGATCTCCAGCTAGCAAGCGGTAGTCGCCTTTGCAAACATACAACAAAAAAAATGTCGCAAGCTGTAACCATAATAGGGATTTCTCTAAAACAAGAAACAGTTAAGGGTGTTACGAAAATAAGCAGCGCTACTGACTAAAGCAGCACAGGAAATAAAACTTAGATCATATAATTTGAATGTAGTGTGATGCATGTGAAGCTTTCAGTCTTCCATTCACGCCGCCTGGTTTTGAGTTCCTTGCCCCTCAGCTACACACAACAGGGCGTCAACAACGGCGTACAGACTCCCATCGTTTTGTAGAAGCGGAAGTGAGAACACCAGCACGTGTATCGGGAACCATTCAGCTCCTGTTAGCCAACTCGTTTCCTTTTTTCTAATATCGGTCTGGGAAGTCAGGTGTTGTTTTACCGATCCACCCATCTTCCCAATATTGGTTCAGCTGGTATTTACCGACGCTGGAGATACCCAGGAATTAATACCAAGCTCCCCCCGACCCCAAAGGGAGCTTGACATTTTATAGACAAAAGACACATACTGTAGTTTTTAACACCTTGACAAAAATGACTTTATAAAAATATATATTTTTTGTTTTACTTCCTTCATGGAAATTTCATCCATATTCAACTTTATAAATCCCTGGGGGAAGTTCCTCTGCAAACTTCTGTTTCCGGAAGCAGAGCACAGAAAATAGCCCCCAGCTTTTTTAAGAAATGGGGAAAAAAAAAACACAACAACTAATCATTTAATTAACTCACCTTCAACCATGGAAACTGTTTCTTCTCTCAAGTGAGTACAATTAGTTCTCAAGCATTATTTCTAAACTTTATAGTTTAAGATTATCATCCTTGTTGGTCTTTCTACTACAAAGTACTTACCTTCTTTTGCATTATTTAACATCATTATTGTTATTATGTTTATTGTACGCATCTATCCTCTCTTATTTGATCTCTGGTGTTGAATTTTACTACTTGTTATTTTTGGTGGCTGCAACAAAATGACTAAAAACCTTTTAAAAAGCAAGATTATATTAACTGATGTAACTGAACTTCTTTAAAGCACATGCAAAAGTTTGCTATCCAAGTGAAGATAGTGTAACTTTTAGCAATTTTTGCAATTAAAATATCTTACATCTGTAATAACTCTGTAAGTATTAAGTTTGTGGCACAAAAAAAAACAGAATTGAAATCCTTTAATTTCTTATAGTCTTTCATATATTTAAATGCAACCATGAGGCTGCGTGTTTTTTTTATGTAATGTTTTTCACAGACTGGATATAACAGTTAACTGGTTCAGAAAGTATTAAACATATTGAGGGTGTTTTCTTTCTATTCACTGAGGCACAACCAGGTTTTTACTTGTGACTTCGGGCTGAACGTGACAGGATGTGGACGGAGTGCTCACCTTCATGAAACCCATACCTCCCATGATCTGAATACTCTCATCGGTCACAGTCCAGGCTGCTTCCTGTTAAGAGTATAAAAACAAAAAAAAAAAAAAATCAGCCACAAACACCAACAATAAACCACAAGCGCATAAGAAGATAAGCTACGCTCAAAAAGCCCGCTTCCTCTTCGAGCTTCAGCAGAGCAGCGCCACAACATTCTCAGGCGTTATGTCACATCTGACGGCTCGTGTGAGACTTCCTGGATGACGGATAAAAGTATCATCATCTACCGCGTTAACATCGCTCGATGGCTGATTTCTTACGGAGGCGAAGATCTTGCTGATGGCAGCTTCTATCTGGAAGTCCTTTGCTCCGCTGTCCATGTTCCCGCTGATCATGTACGCCATCGACTGCAGCCAGGGAAAAACAACAGAAAAATGTATGAGCTGCTCGCTTGTGTCCTGCAAGTAGAGCATTAGATTGCAAGTGCACGAATAACTTTCTATTCATTAGGAGAACTTTTAACTCTGCAAGCGACGTATTTTCTTTTAGTTTTTTCTGCGATTATCAGAAGGTGGCTCGAAAAAAAACCAACGTAATTTCAGTGCCTGACCTCCGTCACATAGTGCAGCATGGTCATGCGGGCCACTTTTTCCTGGATGGCTCCGTACGTGTGGATCTTGTTCCCAAACTGGGTTCTGTTGGCTGCATGACCGATCTGGTGAAGAAAAAGATAAGAGGAAAAAAAAAAAACATGAAGCACAAGAGGGGTTTTTTCTCTCTCACTGCTGTAAATTTTCAGTGTTGAATGTTGTGTAGTTACTTGTTACATTGTTATTCATCTTCATCTCATGTTATATACCTGTATACCTTATACTATACTTACCTGTATATTTTGGTTTATGTCCAACTTAAAGGTCATTTCCCCTTTTAGCTTCTTTTGCACATTTTGGAGCAGAGGACACACAATTTCAGTCTCTGCGCAACGTGCAGTTGCATAATTGATTGACAAGGTTCAGATGTGCCGCTTTCATTCAAATGAAGATGGAGATCAAACTTGTGAGGTTTTTTTCTGTGTGTGTTTTTGTTTAAAAGCTTCTTTAATAGGCCTCTGGTCAGAGTGGCAAGAGCTGCCAAACGCCATAAAATTAATAAAACCGCAACGTTTATTCATTTGCTGGACTCCAGACAAGTGTCTCCTTCTGCACAGAAATAACTCACAGAGGTGGAGGTTCTTCCTTATTTTAACAGTCTCTGTACAGATAAAACCAGAGGCATGAGGAGATATTCACAGGACGGATATGAAACTTTGAGAATGACACGCACTGTCCTCACAACAGTTTGGCATGAATTTCTGGAGATTTTCAATAAGAGATTAATTTGTATTGAGAATCTACATCTATACAGGAAATAAAACTCTCACATCCGATAACAAAAAAAAATGTTAAAACTCAGCAGTCAGTCGGCGTGGAGTGAGCTAACGCTGCCACAGAGAGATTTCATTTGACCGCTGCAGCCTTATGATTACAATGATGAAGAAAATGGGCCTGCTCGTCTTAGGTGATCTCATACGCAGCCGTGCATCTAAAATCTCGGATTTTTCTGCTCAAACGCAAGCATTCGATCCGTGCCACCGTTTCCATTTAGCAGATTCTATCCAGGTTGCAGAGTCCAGCGTTCACTAGAAAGCAGCGAGGAGAGGGAGGGAAGTCGGGAACGGTGCTTTTCATTACAGTCCAAGGAGTTTCAGCTGAGTTCAAAACTTGTCATGCGTAAGTTTCCTATGGTGGCAAAGTTTAATCTGATCAGTCGCTCATCTGCATGTCTCGGTAAATCAATGGATCACCATACAATGGACTCGCAATAAAAAAATAAACCAGGACATGGAAGTAAACTGAGCTCTAATAGACAAAGCATTTCAGTGCATATCCACATTAAACAAATACACTCAGAAGTGCCTGAGAAACTTACGAAAACTGTAAACTGAGCATAAATAGTTTGAGTTTCCCAACATGTAAAATAATATTATATTCATTATAAACCCACTGGTTTATAATAAGTGGGTCGTTTTTTTTTCCTCAGGGGTTTTATTTGTAATACTGGTCTCCATTTGAGCATCAAGACAATATCGGTATCGGGTGAAACTGGGGATGGCAATATAGGCATCATATCAGAAGTGAAAAAGTTAAACCGAATTTCTATGAATGCTTTGCTTCCACAAGTTTAGCGTTTGACATAAACAACGACATGATTTTTGATAAATCCTCAAATTCGGCCTGTTGTGTTAACATTGTCTGGGTAACGTGTCACAGAAGCGCACAAACACATGAATGAGATTCTCTCTCGATGATGCAAACCTGTTCTGTGTTGCCTCACGTGCGTTTAAAGCAGGTCCGACCCCGCTGACTCACCCTGGAACTGTAACGCCTGGCTGTCAACATTTGCATCTCCTACACATTAAAAGTTGATGTTTCTCTAAAAAAAATGCACAACAAATCTGACCGGGGCGCAGATTCTCTCCAGATAAAAACCCGCACAAAAGGAAGCATCACCTCATACCGAGAGCCAATTTGAATCTGCCTCTTCAGCAGGAAAAACAGGCCGCAGCGAAGCACGAGCAGGGGGAATTTCCCAGCAAACCCACAGCAGAAAACCGAAACAAGTGAGGGGTGTATGAAGACCGAGCAGACGCGAGTCGAAGCGAAAAGATGGGAAACCAGGCTGAATGTGTGAGAAGTGAGATACGTGTGAAGCTGCGGAGCTCTGCTAGCCGCAGCGCTACGCTCCTACCCCCTGCCCCACATCCCTTCCTGTGAACAGCAAGTGTGGTAAAGGGCGGCCCTCACTCACGGCTATGGCCATGACTCCCTTCATGGTGCCCGAAAGCGCAGCCGCCATCCCGAAGCGCCCGTTGTTCAGGATGTTCATGGCCACCTTGAAGCCGCCGCCCACTTCGCCCAGAACGCAGTCAGCCGGCACACGCACGTCCTCGAAGTAGACCTCAGCCGTGTTGGACGCCTTGATGCCCATCTTCTTCTCTGGCGGGCCGCTGCGGGGCGGGAAAACGGAGATAAAGAGGTTTCAGGTTGGTCTTTGTGTTTGGTTCATCCGTGAGGTAAAACGGTCAGCTCAACGCGTTGTTGGGTGGACAAAACTAAGTGAACTCACTTTGACACACCGCCGAAGCTCCTCTCCACAACAAAAGCTGTGATCTTGTCCTTCATCTCTCCGGTTCTGGGATCCTTCATGGGAGTCTTTGCAAACACCGTGAAGATCTCGGCCAAACCTCCGTTACTGTGGAGAAAGTGGAAGCATGGATGAAAACACCTGTGCACTGGAGTTTTTTTTTTGTCTCCTGTATTTGCTACATGGTGCTGCCATCTGGTGGTGGAGGCGTGTCCCAGGGTGTTTTTTTGACGTCCTCACCTGATCCAAATCTTGCTGCCGTTGAGGGTGAAGAACTTCCCACAGGGAGATTGGACGCCGGTGGTTTTGATGGAGGCGGCGTCGGAGCCGCTGGCGGGTTCAGTCAGGCAGAAGGCGGCGATGTGTTCACCTGGATGGGCGGGGGTTCAAGTTATCAGAAGGGTTAGATCGTCTTTCATGGTTGTTGTCAAGCAGCTTGGATCTAGTAGTTTGTCCAGATTTGTGTGATCCTGGTCACCTGTGGCTAGTTTGGGGAGGTATTTCTCCTTCTGGGCTTTGTTTCCAAACAGCAAGATTCCCTTAAAGCCAATCGACTGGTGAGCGCCCAGCGTGATGCCAACTCCCAAATCGTGACTGCCGACGATTTCAACTAGGCGAGCGTACTGTGAGGAGGAAACAAACATTGTTTTAGACTGAATCGCTCTGAATCTCACACTTTGCATCCAAGCAGTCAGAGGAAACCTTCCCCCTAAAATAAACATGCAACTTGATTAGAGCTCCAAACTAGGCTGTACAAAAACTTTCCTATAAACTAACTAGTTTAACATTTAATCTGCCGTTTTATTTCAAACCACCATAACATATTTAGTTTGCCTCTGTTGCTTCTACCATATATGTGCTGGACGAGTCTTCCTGGAGGTAAATTAGTCATGATTCAGAAGTAGTTCATTATGCAAGTCAATTTACTGAATGAGCCTGATTATTTATGGTGCGCTTCACATCGACTCCTACTTTCTGCTAAAAATAATCAGTAGTTGTAAATGTAAGGGTGATAAAAGTAGAGATAGATAATTGAAACCTGGAAACCTCTTTTATTTCTCTTATTTCATTTTCTGACTACAAATCTGTTTTTCTTCACCATTTTATTTAAAATCTTAAGTTTGAAATGAAGACTTTTGTTTGATTGTAAATCATTATTTACTCTGATTATTTGGGCGGCTGTGTATAGAAACAGCTTTCTTATATGACCCAGATGTTGGATCTCAATGGGAAAACTTGTATAAAAACAAATAAAAATGCAATTCAAATCAAGCGGCTGCACCTGAGTGTTTGAGAGGCCCAGGCCGCCCAGGTCAGTAGGAACCTGCAGGCCGAAGGCCCCCATCTCTTTCAGGCCTTCCATGGTGTGATCCTCCACCTTCTCCAGAGCGTCGTTTTTGGCCGCGTCGTTCACCTCCTGCAAGAGAGAGAAAGGTATGAAGAGCGACGAAGAGGTTTAAACGCGAAAGAAGGTAAAAGAACGTATTCAATACGATTTTAAACTACCTCAAAGAACTTGCTGACTGGACCCACGAGCTCCTGGAGGAACTGCTCTTGCTCCTCGTTTAAGGCTACCAAATAAATACAGTTACACAAACTTATTTTTTAACTTGAAAAAGAACATGTCCAATGTACTACAGGTAATACTTTGGGGTTTACCTTTAGGAAAGGGAAACACTTGAGTTGTTGCGATCTGTCCTTTGAACATGTTTACAGCAAACGATTTGGATTCCTGAGATGGAATGACAGAAATAACTAAAGAAATCTCGTAACATGAAGGTTTTGGTTTAGTGTCTGATTTTTGAGACATGTTTTGGTGATTTAAGGCGAAACACAACATTTTGATTCCATTCTTTTCAGATTACAAAGAAGTCATAAAACAAAAACAAAAGAAAAGCCAAACCCACAGCAGCAGCGGTCTTCTTTTCCACTTTAGACGCAGCGTCACTGCCGACCACCGCAGGTTTCTCCAACACGGCCTGAATATGAACGGTAGTGAGGTTTGAATTTCCGAATAAACATTAAAACTTTAAATACTTGACACAAAAACCTTGACAAGTCCTCAAGGAAAAGAAAAACTGCTGGCTGAGAGCCTAAGAAACCAGCAAAGCAAATTAGAAGTTAAGAGTTCAACTGGAAAACTCATTTAGGGGAAGCTAAGTGTGCTAAGATGATAAAAATGCTACAGGGCTAAACGAAAAGCTAGCTGCGCTATTGGCGAAAGAGGGGCCTCCGACTGCTACCAAATGTCATTGGACGGAGATAAAGATAAGCTTCAAATTGGATTGTCTACTTTCTTTTATGAAATTACATTGAAAATCAATTATGAATTTTTTGCAACCTTGAAAATATTCTCAAAACAATTGTTTTAGTGCTTGTTGCTAACATGTTTATTGTCAATTGTTAAATACACTCTTCTTGTTTAGAGAGGTTTTTGATGTTATAACAATATTCTGTTCCTGCTGGGCCGTCTGCGACACTTAAAGAGATCATGAAGATAGATTAAACATTAGATCATATGTCAAATAAGAGTGTTATGTCGTGAACTTTTGCCTAGACAACTGGTGTGTCACCTTTGATGATAAGTGAGTCATGTGACCAGTGAACTTTCCCCCACTTCCTCAGAGGCTGTTATATCATGCATACCTTCCAGCTCACCCAGTACCCACGGTCAAAATACACACAATGCTGCTTCATGCACAGATTAATAAAGATAAAACTATTAATAAACCATATGTTTTAATCATACCTGAGCAGCCTGACTGACATAGAGTCGACTGTTTGGTACAGGGAGTACTATCGCAGCTGGGCGCTGACCTCTGAATGAAAACAAGAAGCAGAAAGTAAACAATATTCTTGATAAGTCATTAGATTGATCGGGAGCTTAGCTAATGTCTGCAGATTGTTTCTCACCCTGACAGCAAGGCGGGATTCCTGAGGAAGGATCCGCAGACGGCAGAGGACTGGCTCACCTTGCGAAGCAGCATGATTTATTTGAGTTTTTATCTGAAACAAAAACAACTTTTTTATTTATCTCGGACAAACAAGCAACGATGTGCCCTTGGCGTAGATAAACGCCGTAAACAATGCGCCGACGCTTAAGGTAGCGCCGAGAGTTGGTTTCGTAACTAACGACGGTTTCAGTTGTCGTCGCTTAAAATCGAGTTAAATTCACTCTAAGCGCCCCATTTTCTCTCTTAAACCTGTCAGAAACATGCTTACTTGTCGAACCTGGGCTATCAAATGGAAAAAGCTTCTCTTCTGAGCTATTAAAAGAACCGAAACGTCGCGGAGGAAGATCTTCCGCCGCCGCTGTTATTCTGCCCTCTTCTTCTAAGGCTGACGATTCCTCTCTGCTGAGATCGTGTTAGCGCCCCCTGCCGGGGAGCCATGCACTGCATACCGGAAGTCACACAAAAAAACGGAAGTTGTTTAAAAACAATTCCAAATACATTTGTTGAAATGTTCTTTCACAAATAAACGACACCTCTTTAAATTCTTAAATACGAGTAAATATTTTTTACTCACACGTAAAAAAAATATCAATGTAAAGTCTGACCAGTACATTAAAAGCAAACATCTGTACATTTTCGTATACGACCACCAGAAAAGGGCTTCAGCAGAGCAGTTGGGAGCGCTGTTGCCTTGCAACAAGAAGGATCTCGGTTCAATAAGGGTTTACACTTTCTCCCTGTGCAAGTGTGGGCTCTCTGCAGGTACTCCAGCTTCCTCCCACAGTCCAAAAACATGGTTAAGTTTAATGGATTCTCTACAATTGTCCCTACTGGCATGTGTATGTAAGGTTGTTTTGCTTCCTAAACAACAATCTGCGCATGCGCGAATTCAAACATGAGCGCGGGTTTTACGGGTCGGGACATTAGTGATATACGTCATCGCGTTAATTTTATTTCCGCATTGACAGCCAGTAATTTTTCACCACTGGTCGTTTTTGATTGGCTGTCATTTTCAATGGGATTTTCCATTGAAAGTTTTCTACTGAAAAGATCCTCTCCTATACCTTTAAATTTTTCACACATTTAAATAAGTGACATTTATGATAGTTCCAATGTTTTTATCCATCTTTAGTCAAAAAAAAAACATTGGTTTGACAAATTCCCCAAAAATCTATGTCAGTGGTCCAGAGACCAATCTAAACTAGACTGCCATCTGCTTTTACAATGTCTTTGCATTCTCAATACTGTTAATTTTATATACCACACCAATATCAATTAATTTAAGGACCTTACTGTGCTTTCTAAAGTTTTCCCAACTTTAAATTATACATAGTGTTGTTAAAAAATGATCCAAAACAACATTTGCTATTACATTTAGTCTACTAGCATATAATGTAGATTGAACTTTGGATTTCTGCCAAAATTATTTTATAACCAGCAATAAAATTTTAAAAAATATTTCTTACCCACTATCCGGCAGTATTTGATAGGACTGCCTTTAATACAGAAACAATTGTAAAAATGTTACTTATACAGAAATCTTACAGACGTTTGCCAGAGTTTTAGTTTGTTTTACAAAATTAAAAATGAACATAAGTCCAATAAAGATTAACTGCCATGGCTATTGTATCAATATCTTGGCTTAAAATGCAGAGTAGTTCTTATCTTACTAGACATTAGTGTATTTAAGATTCTGATAATTTCTCTTTTGTTATTCTTACATTTAGCAAATACAACATAACTTAAGTAATCCTAACTGACCTAAACTATTAAATTATCTTTAATTTCAGTTCATATAAATATTGAGATTTCCAGCCACTTTCAGTCAGAAAACACACAGTAAATATAAAAGAATCTAAACAGACAGTCAGCTAGTATCAAATTTATTCTGAAAGGCACAAACAAAGATGGTGTTATGAATCTAAACAGCGCCACCGTCGAAAGTCACCCTCTCTGTAATGTTGACTCTTCATTTAGCACCTTAATATTTGGGTTACACATGATTTATAAAGTCACGGATATAAAACGAACAAAAAACACAAACTGGTGAATATTGTGAGTCAAAAATAAAAAATAAAAAAAAAGGACGAGGAGCTCTATCACATTATAGATTAACACTGAATGTAATCAAAAAGTACCGCCATAAGCATGTGGTTGTCACATTCAGAGCATCGTGGTACCCTTCAGGTCGGGAGTGATATGATATGATAATGTCGTACTTTGGGTCCCGCTGACATGTTTGGACCTTATCCTTTCACATTAGAGCGTACGCGTTTACATAGGAGCTATAGATATGTATGTACAGACAAGTTAATCTTCGAACAATGTGGAACAACATCGTGCGTACCTGGAGTGTTTTTATGTCACAAAAAAAACAAAAACAAAAAGTAAGGCACTCATCAATCTGGCACTGCGGTCAAAATATACCATTAAGGACTGGATTCATTATACAGTACCTAGCGCCCTCTAGTATGTTCACGCGTTTTTTTGTAGCGTTATATGATGGTTTGGTTTTTTTATAGTGACAAACATCTAATCATACCGTATTCCATATCTGCTTGGTTTTGTCATTTTAAACCCTTTTTGAGCCAATCTGTAACAAAAAGTCTCTAGTCTGACGAGCATGCGTGAGCTCACTGAGCGGATATATCAAAGGAAACCAACTGTACGCCAACTTCAGATGAACAATCAATCAAAAGAAAGGAAAAAAAGAAAAACTACATGACGTCCACGAAGAACTCGCTGGGGTTGCCCATGGCCAGGTGGAACGACTGGCGCGACGCAGTCAGCTCTGGAGGCACCGAGGCCAGGTCACGGGTGGGAGGGGCGCCAGGAGGTCCCCCTGGGGTGGAGGAAGGAGGAGGGGGCAGTGCCGGGTGCTTGGGGGCCGCTGAGAGCTGCTGCGGGTGCTGGAGAGCGTGGGCGGCCATGGCCGGGTGCGGATGCTGCGGCACCATCATCAGCATCATGGGGTTGTAGGGCAGGATGCCCGGCGGGTATGGGGACATGTGGGGCGGCATCCGGTGGTGGAGGGAGCGCTGCGACGAGGCGTGGCTGTGCTCGCTGGGGGCCGACGAGCCGTGCCCTCGCCTCAGGCTGCCGCGGGCGGAGTACTCGGATTCGCTGCCGCTGCCGGAGCGCGACTCGCCGCCACCGCCAGCGTCTCCAGATGGGGATTTTTCCCCTCCGCCCACAGTGCTGCCGGGACCTTTGTTGCTGCGCCGTCGCTCACCCTCGCTTCTCGTGGAGCCACTGCTTCGGCTCCCTGAAAGGAGAAAACGCTGAATAACACCCGCCGCTCTGATTCATAATGTTAGTTTCTCTAGATATAAACGTAATTATTTTAGGAAAAGTTGGTAAAAAATAAAAATAGGAAGATTCTATGAACAATATGTTTCATAAACAATTTATAACCAAACTAAAGAAGGTATGTTTTAGTTAATAAAATCTTTTAAAAATGTTTTTTTTTTTACGCTTAAATGCCAATAATCTAGCAGACTTTAAATTTGGGTAAGTTCTTGGTTAAAAAAAAGAAGTATACTTCTTTTTAGAGTTCTGTCTTAATAAACATGGCTGCTAAATATAATGAACATAATGTATTTGACTGTGGTAATTGGGCAAAATGCTTAAGTTTGTTGAATGTACAGAGCAATTTGTGATAATGCAGACAAGGGACAAGGACAAGGACGATCACCGTTTATCCTTTGAAAAACGGCATCAAAACTGCTTTTTGTAACATAGTTTATCCAAAGAGGGAAATTTAAAATGTGTCGAAGCTTCAGGATTGGGTTAAGCTTTACACAGGGCACTCATCACTCATTAACACGACACTCATCTCAAACTCATCTCACATACAACACAGTACAGTACACAATCACCATATACCAATAACCACACTACTATTTATCCCTCCTGCAGATGGAAGAGGAATTGTACTGTTTGGTTGCCAAAGGTAAGAAAGACTCTCTGTGGTCTCAGTCTTATTACACTACTTAAGTGTTGTTTGTTCATATTATATCCCAATAAAACACGCTTGGACACAACAAACTAAGGTTATTTTGTACTGTATGTTTTGTTTAGTGCATCTTCAGGTGTTTTCACTAATAAGTTAAAAGAAGTCCATAATATATAAAGTTAAAGAAACTTTAAAGCATGTTTGGTATAAATAAAGCTCATCAAGGTTAAATGGCCCTAAACTGTCAGGATGAGTACGGGTGCTCACCTTCGCTGTGCTGGCTGCCCGTGCTGCCCGGAGCAAAGCTGTAGCTGCTGAGTTCGTGGTAAGGAGGCGGCTGGCTGGAGTAGGGATGCGCTGCGTAGGGCTGATAGGGGAAGGTGTGCATCATGGGCCAGGGGGAGGCGCCGGGGAGCGGCAGAGGCGCCAGGGTGTCCTGATCCGAGGCGCCGCTGGAGCCGTCGTTGTCGTTTAGAGACAGGTTCGCCATGTCTGCATGGGAAGTAAAGGAAGCGGGTTACAGCTAGATTTACAAACAGATTCTGTTATTTAACATAAACTCCTGCTCATAGGAAATGCTGTTTGTAGTTTCCTAATAAAAGCAGGAGGAAGGTTTTACAAATCCTTTCACTTCTCAGATGTTCCAAATATTTTAGTCCAAAACTGAATTAGGACTGAAAAAATGGTCGACTTTAGTCTCTATCGGTAACTCACAGTTCTCACAGTCACTCAGGTCTCCGAACACGTAGTAGCACTGCTCGGAGAAGGTGATTTTGTTAACTGTGTGACGGATGAAGCCGGCCTTCAGAAGGTTGCTGGCGTACTTCCTGGCTTCACGGCGGTCCTGGAATCCCTCGATGTGGTGGAAGAGCCACTCCACTACGTCTGAGCCTGGAGACGGAGCAGCAGGCAAAAGAAAGAGGAAGATTCTTACAAAAATGAAAGTAACACTATAAACAGCTTTAGTCAGAGTGTAACATCATGTTTCTTAGGAGAAAAGTAGCTTCAAATTGTTTGATTGCTTCAATAAAGTTGTTCAATAAAAGGTTTATGTCAAAACCAGTTCAGGACTCATGACCATTTGTTGTTTGTAGAAAATCCACTTTCAGCAAGGCACCAAACACGCATTAAAAGTGGTTTGGACAAACAAGGCTAATCTTAGGATTCAAGAATACCTTTTTCCAAGAGAACTGAACTTCAATCATTCCATGTTCGTACCAGGAAATCATCAAGACAATCGAAATGCATCTGTATACATAGTCAAACCCTGACAAACATCATAAAATGTTAAAACATAATGAAGAAGAAAAAACATATGTCAGTAATAAACTTAAATAAATGTATAAACTGAAAAAAACTTCCAATGCTTTAAAAAAAAAATCAACAGAGATGAACTGAAATCAGGAAGCAAACGAAAGATATGAAACAGTGTAACCTTTGAGGTTCTAAGGTATTAATGTAGTTACAGTAGAGCTAAAACAACTAATCGATTACATTGAATAAAATTCATTATTAAAGCAGTTGACAACAAATGCAGTCATCGATTAGTTGCTTTATAATCACGTTTTACCGTGAGCGGTCTATTTTTAACACAATCTGTTATATTTGCGGTCAATATGTGGCAGCAATGAGCTAGATAACGCTGTGATCTACCAGTGGAGCGGTGGAAGAAGAAATCAGCCAATCGTTAGCCTTGTTTTGCTAGCGCAAGGCTCCGGCGGCATAAACACATTTGCTCCATGCAAGATAGCGTAGCGCGAAAACGTCTAAAAGACTTTTTTAGGTGAACATCTGAGAGAAAAGCATGTCGGAGTTGAAGCAGGAAAAAAGAGCCATCACTATAAAATAAAGAAAATAAACGCCCTTGAAACTGTTAATGAATTCAGTTAATATTAATTTAGTGTTGCAGGTGTGTGCGCAGCTTCCGTACTTTTCATCTGTACTTATTGCGTCATTTTGTGTTTCTTCTGCAAAAAAAAACAACAAGCAATAATAAACTAATATACATGTGGAACAAGACGCTCACCCACAGCAATGTGTACCACTTATAAACTCTGTTCTACTGTAAACATGCTGGTAGAGACAGCAGTTAATATATTTGTTAAAATAATCCCCATCTACGTAAGTCAGCCTTCTGCTGAACATTCGGATGAAGGATAAAATTAACTGAGAATTTAAATGTAGAGTATAATGAGGGCTGAGAATTTTGTTAATATGCTGCAAACTCTATTAAATGTATGGAATTCTGCCTCTATGTGTATTTTATGCCTAAATATGAACATTTTACACTGTTGAGCTCATTAATTCCTTTAAACAAAGTTAAATTGCAGTGAAAGCCACCATTCTGTTGTCTTTTCCTTTTTCTTAATGAAAATTTGTTTCTAATAGCTTATATGGAAAAGTAAATGCAAAAAAAATTAATTAAAAGGAGCGATTAACCAAATAATCGTTAAAATGATCGACAGATTAGTCGATTTTGAAAATAATCGTTGGTTGAACCCCTAAGTTACAGAATAAATGTTTTGTTTTATCTTAAGAAAATAATTAGTCAAATTCACCTAAAGCTGAATCCAAATCATTTCCATGTCTTTATTATAATTAATCTTAAAATGGACAATAATAATTGGTTTTAAATGTATTTAAGCTGCTGAATTCCAGGACATAAAACAATCTATTACAAATCTGACGGAAAAAAAAAAAAGAGACACCAATTTGGTCAAACATGCGGTTTTTGTAATAGTTGCTGGAGAGGCAGCTTTGCAGGTGATTCCAATTTGGCACATGTTTCCAGTCAGAACAAGCATTCCCATTTGTAAGAGTGGGTTTTTTTTCCCCTCCCTCAGGTCACACGGTTTTAATTCAGGGAACATAATGGCTGCCCTGAAATGCCCTGTGAGCCGCAGACCGTTCTGTTCCTCTACTTGTTTTCAGTTTATTTAATTTTTTCCCCCATCTTACCCAGGAAAGCGTTGGGGATGGTGATTTTAAGCCACATACGATCCCTGACCTCCAGGCCCGACTCCGGTGACGCCATGGCCTTGGCTACAGATGCCATGTCAGAGTGCAGCGACAAGTTGAAGTCATCGAAACCTGCAGAAAGCAAATAAGGAGCAATTGGAGCCTAAAAGAACTTTGAACAACATTCCTCCCACAATCACACGAGTCCTGATAAAAGATATTGCAGTTGACATATAACAAATGTGAATAAGGTCAATGGGAGTCAACTAGGATCAGATCAAAATCGAAAAGGAAGCAGTGGGACCTAAATGTAAGCAACAGCTATTGCTTATCCCTGAACATCAATTACAGAGAAAGAGAATAGATGGGAAACAGGATTCGTGGGCTGACATCTGCTAGAGATAAGACGAGCAGAAACAAAACCAGAGACCTTGTTCACTAAAACAAAAACTGGATTAGGGTGAAAAAAAAAAAAAAGAAAAAAAAGTGGGCTCACGTTCAGTCTCAGTGACAGAGGAGGAGGAGGTGATGGTGCTGAGGGAGGAGCTTCCTGGATAGGGAGGGTAAGCCCCGGTCATCGCCACAGAGTGGCTAACCCACGCCGCGGGGTCAATGGGTCGAATCGGCTCGTCTGGTGGGGGGGGAGGAGCAGAGCTGACCGACTGCAACTGATCCCTACCGGATGAAGTGAAGCAGTAATGTACTCACTGCGAGGCAGCGTGAAGTAACCCTGAGGAGCGGGATCCCAGCACTTGGCCACAGTGAGTATGATGGGTCTGAGGAACACATACACACACACAAAAAAACAAAACATCCGTCGGTTCATGTCAGATCACAACCAGAACCGTCCCGACTGAGCGAGCAAATCAACTCACCCTGGTTTGTGTACGATCTCTCTGAGAACCCGCACCGCGTCGTCATTACTCATGTTCTCGAAATTGATCTCGTTGACCTTCGACAGCGAAGAAAACATTGTAAAAAAAAGAAAAAAAAGTGTGTAATATGATTGGAAAACATAAATGCGCGGTTTATCCCTCCACACCTGCAGCAACATGTCCCCGGGTTCGATGCGTCCGTCCGCGGCCACGGCGCCGCCCTTCATGATGGAGCCGATGTAGATGCCGCCGTCTCCTCTCTCATTGCTCTGGCCTACGATGCTGATACCCAGGAAGTTGTACTTCTCTGCGTTGTTGAGGGAATCACAAGTTAACGAGGGCAGCTCGACTTTCAACTAATATCTTATTAAATTAGTACAGACCCATGTTGAGAGTGACAGTTATGATGTTCAGGGACATTGTGGAGTCCGTCACGCTGCTGAAGGATGAGGCCTGAAGTAGAAAACGATTCAGTTACTATGTTTGTGGTTAAACTTTGAAAAAGAACTACTGAAAAAGAACCATCGCTAAATTTGCGAGGAGAGCGTCAGAAGTGTTTGTGCTACCCTCTCCAGCCGCGGGGGGCGCTGTTTCCTCCGACGACGGTGCCGCTTCAAAAGCCTGGAGGCGGTGCTCTGCTCCGTGGCGCTGCTGAACCTACAAGACCGTAGGTGAGGAAAAGAGGTCAGTAGAAAGCAGAAGGCTCCTCCTTAACTTTGCTACAAATCAGAAAAAAAAGAGGACTCAAGCTTATGAGATTTATCCAAAGGTTGATTTTTCCTGCAAGTGAAAATCTGATGAAAGTTTGCTTTCTGATTTTCTCTGCATCAGTAAAAATATGAACCATAGGTCAAGCTTGTTCTACATATTTATCTGTACGTTTTGCAACTGTTCAGCTTTACAAATACAGCTGGAAAACCCCCTTTGTCTCTGCTTGAAGAATTTCTATGAGTTAGGCTGGGAAGCAACACCTCATAAAATATCCTCCCAAAGGAAGATGTCCCTCAAGGTTGTATGCTCAGCCCACTGTTGTGTGTCTTGTACATCTAACCCTGCACTGCAATCCACAGCTTATTCATTATTACCCTATTGATACGGTATCAACAGTGTTGACACACCGATGGGAAAAAGGTTGTATAATTTTCCACCTAAAAAACATTTAAAAAACACACAAAAAAACCATTAAAAAAAAAAAAAAAAAGAATCTCAGGATTCTGATTTGTCAAATTTGAATCCACTTGGGAGTTAATTTTAGCGTATACTGTAAACCTCTACTTGAAGAAAGTTTGATTTAGCTAACAGAAAATATAATTTTAATATTTGTAACAGGCATTCGTTGCACGCATCTTCGCTCAACTTAATAGCAGCTATTAAAATATAATAAAAATCTTTACATCTAATACAAACACGCAAAAATCTACCAGGCTGTAGATTCATGCAAACCCACACAACTTCTGCCTCGTAATTTTCTTTTACCCATTAGAAAGAAGGCCTAGCTGAAAACATTTGTGTAAATAAACCGCAACCATTGCTAGAATCCACAATTCAAACCAGGTGTACTTTCTTTCTTTCTATGTTTGTTCGCCCTATTAAAATGGGAATTCACTCTAAAGACACTTTTTTTGTACTAAATACTAGAGGTGTTTGAATATTAAAGTTATCTTAATTCATGTTATTATTGCTTTTGGTAGCATTTAGTTGCTATTATTTATTTTGATGTAATCATAATTTAACAAAAATTTACTTTGATGCATGACTATTGTAAAGAAACCTGGAACAAGATCCACAAAAACAATTTTTCTCCATAATCTTATTTTATTGTGTTTTAAAAATCAATTCTCAGCTAATGTTCTTGGGATCAGAAAATAAAATACTTGAATAAAAAAAAATTATGACCTTTCTGGAGTTATTCCGATTTTCAGAAGTCTAATTTTACTTTCTCTATGAAACGAACAGCGAGGAATCCCAAATGTTTCCCATGCTCATATTTACTGCATATCTAGACCATGAAACTGTTTAAATCTACATTCTACGACAGTTCCAGACGCCCTTTGTGAAGAAGCCAGATTGACGCTCCTCCATCGCTCACCTGCTCATGGTGTCGTCATCCTCTGAGTCACAGAAGCTGGTTGTCTCAAGCTCGCTGCTCATCACTGTGCTGGAGCTCTCGTACCCTGCCAGGTGGCGCTCCAGGCGGCTCTGGCCGTTCATGCGAGGCCCTTAAAAACAAACAAAACGAGGAACAAAATAATAAGATTCCAGATGAAGTTTCTGTGTTTTCCTGTTTTCCTTGCAGAGTGGAGAACATTCCTCAGTTGAGCATTTGCCTGATCATATCTTCCCAGTGGTGGGAAGCTAAATCTGGGTAAAGCGGCACGACAGAGATGTGCAGTCTCTCACCGTGCTGATCGGCGCTCTCCCTGTGCCGGGGCCTCTCCCTCCTGAAGGAAACCACAGACTCGGTTTCAGTCTGATCGTTTAAAGTCTCCACGCTGCCCGTAGCGTTGGGGCTGAAACAAACAAGACACGGCCGAATAGAAACTGATTATTTTCCGGGTACATATTTTGATTCTAGCTCTAGAAAGAATCAACTATATCAGTTCAAAAGTTTGAGTTTGAGCAGAGGAGTGATCTTGTTTTTGTAAACACAACACCCCTGATTGTCAGTGTTTAGTTACAGGGCAACGATCCAGTTACTTTTCACTTCAATGAAGTTTTTCACTTCTAATACGATCACCCGATATTATCTCATCATTTTACAATGAATCCAGAAACCGAAGCGCTCATCTCCTTTTGGCTCGACTCTCCCGAGAGGATCGCGTAGCGGCGGTTCCATCAGCGGCTCAAGTATAAGCACTGTTTAGGCCTGTAATGAAGACGAGACCTGATCCGAGCACAAAGGTAAATGTTGAACCTACGGAGGCGATTCCCTCATTGTGTGGGAGGAGGATTCATTATCTTCCACTTCGCTCTGTGCTGGGATTTTAATCGCGACCCGCAGGGAATCATTTCTGCATTATGAAGCACTCACGGTTTCACGCACAGGTTTAATCAACATGTTGTACTACTGTTGCAATCCGTTTTAGCTCTGAGGGAGGAACTCTGATCTGGGAGCGACGTCACGCCCGACTTTACAGGTGTTCCCGTTACAAGCTGGGGAAAAACAGCTGGATGTGCGCTCAGCTAAGTCTCCATTGCTGTCTCTCTGATTAACGCGCTCCTTGCCTCTCTCTCATTCTCTCAAATTAGAAGAAAATTCATGTTTTGGTCGGTTTCCAGTTAAAATAGTTTGTAGATTATGACTGAGCTTTATTAGATGCATAGATCGATACATAGGAGTAAAAAAAACAACTAAAAACTTCCACTTCGTGATTATGCACTAATATATGCTAGTTACTCACATATAATCCAGATAAAATGTGTCTTGTGTGTTTTAAACAAAAATACTTCAATATCAATTTATAATACAAACTTTTTATACCAGACTAAATGTTACACATAAGACATGTTGAAGCCATACTTAGTCATTTTATTTATTTTTTTGCACAGGTGAAGTTTTTACTATCGTTGGACCAAGTATGGAGCGACACAGATTTTTGATATAAATATTACAGCGGTGGTCGAGAACCCATATGTACCGATATTAAATTATTGTCCATCTTAGTTAATATTGGCCCAGATTTATGTTTCAGACCGATGCAGACATATAAAAAAAAAGGAAAAACATCGGGCAATACTGATGTATCAAGTTTAAATTCAGCTCTGGTTCGTTATTAAGTTGCAGTGTGTTGACTTTTTATTTAAATCAATGAAGCATCATTCCCTATAGTGCCCAGATAACTTTGCCTTAAATAGTACCAATAAACAATGGCAGGGTTACCTGATCAATACTTTTCTGAATAGTTCAGAGCGTCCGCTTCCTGCATTAACCTTTTGTTCCCCCACCTCATAAATAGGTCTCTTATGTCCCAGGACGTTTCTAGCGACAGGTTTTGGATCACTTAAATGTTTCGTCGTGCGAATACAAACCTGAACCACCCAGAAGGCGACAACTTAACAAACCTATTAACTAATTTAGACTGAAGTAAACAAATCGTGGGCATGATAATCCCCTTAAAAAGCCTCAAATTATCCCTAATTAGACTTCTAGCTTCCACTGTTTCTTAGAAATAAACCAAACTGCAGCTTGCCCTTCATTTAGCTCATAACATACTTTGTGTATTAAATAACTGTTTAGATTTTAAATACAGCTTCACTATATACTTTCCTAATGCTATAGCATGCCCTCTGATTTAGAGTAGGGAGAACAAAGGCCTCTAAATCCTTTAAACCACAGAGGCTGTTTTTCCAGCGCTCCACCAGAAAGGTAAAGATGACACGATTCAGCCTAATAGTTCTCCAGTCAACAGAAAGTTGCAGCACGGACAGGTTTCTTATTGATAAATACACTCCCATGCTCAACCCTGAGCTCCGAAGATAAATGCTTCAGGACAGCTGCAAAAGTAACACATAAGACTCACATTAGAATGATCTATCTCTGCTCTGATTCATCTCCTAATTTAAGCAACAGTCATAATTGGCCAGCTAAAGCCTCCAGGCGCATTAACCGGTCAAAGGTTCACTTGGAGAACCACTCAGTGATTGTTTTCTCTTCGTTTTGGAAAGCGTAACCCTTTAGCTTTGAAAAACCAATCATGTGACTGGCTGAAAATGGGAGCCGTACGAGTAAATCTCGTACATCCGTTGGTTTCTAAAGCCCTTTAAACTCGCTTGTTATTGTGCTAACTGGTGTCGCACCCCAAAGCTCGTGAACAATAAACAGGCAAAATTCTCAGAGAAGGAAGTAACACTGAAGTTAATGGAGGGGCAACGTCTGTTGAGTTTGACTAACAAATATTGCCAACTTTCAAGAACCGTTCAAACAAAATGCGGCACTTCCAATTCCCCCTAACTTGATATGAGGGAGAAAACATTTTTAAAGAGTGGTTTAGTTTTTTTAAACACTCCATCACACTTAATAATTGGCACTCTAAAGACACTCTTCCCCACATTCATCCTTTGTTTTATGACCGATTCAGTCACATCTTCCCAAAGCTTAAGGTCTCTGTTAAACTCCATGTAAAATTTACCAACCTTCACATGTCCTCCTCTCAAATTACAGCCTTATAGTTGCTGCAGAGATTTACTAGCCTAAACAGGGCCCTGCTAACTGCAGCGCTCCCACGGTGAGCTTTGGAGATTTTACATTTCTCAGCCATCCTCCTAAACGCGTCTGGTCACACAAAAAAAAAAATCAACTTCTTATGTCATTGCTCAGATTTTTCCTGCATGACAAGTTCTGTAGTCTTTCCCACTTTTTAAGAGTGGGGCCTCCATCTCTGTAATAGTTTACACTAGACAAAATAGCTATGTTTTCATCCAAGGGTAAAAAAAAAAAAACTTTGAAAAAGTGAATAAGGAGTGTTTAAAATTGCTATTTTGAAGCGAATCGACCAGGCGTAATAAACAGGAAATAATACGATAAGTTGTCTAGATTACAGCTTATTTGGAAAATGAGAGCATCAATACTTCTTCAGAAACATTATTTTGGATTTCTTCCATTTCCATCAACCTTTTCTACTGCTTACTGGAAGGAGGGTGGCCTGGAGTCCCCGATGCCCCCGGTCCTCTCTGCAGGCGGGGGCGGTAGGGGCGGCGGAGGTGGCGAAGGCTGGGTGGTTGTTTCCACAGGAGGGACCACAGCAACGGGAGGCTCAGCCGCCGGAGTCTCTGAAGACACCAACTTAGAAAATAGAAGAGAAGGTAAAGACTTTGAGAGGCAGGATGTAGAGTGTGAGTAAAAAGAAAACAAACGTACATATGGAAGCAGAACGTGAGAAGGCCGAGAGGAGAGGTCGAGAAAAATCTGAAGACCGAAAAAGAAGAAGAGGAGGCGGCGAAACAGCTCCATGTCAAATACTTTGACATACAAACACTCGACTCCATTCAGAACCAAACGTCTCATGGGCAAACGGAAACTCTATCCCACACTTAACCTGTCCCCCTTCGTTATGCGGGGAGGCCACACACACAAGCAGCGACGATTAGGATGAAAGCCACAGCGCGTCCGGTTCCAAGGCGGTAAAGAAACAAGCAGGGAGTGAAAGGGACGGAATAAGAAAACCTTAAATCCAGTGGTCACTTTATCACTGCACAGCACCTTTTTTTATATTTACTGAAAATTAATCTCACAAATTTCATGGCGAATGGTTCCTATGAACAATTTATTCCTGTATTTATAATTAAGAATCAGCAAACATGGACAGATTTCTTTCCATGAAAAGACTTCTGGGATTTCTGCTTCGGTCTGCGTGTGCGGATCACATATCAGCTCCTCTGGTCTACAACCTTTGTTCTGCTTTTTCTTTAATGTTTTTCCTTTTTCCTCCCTGCCTCGATCTTATGCACTTCACAGATGCTTCAGCGTCAGACCGGCTTTTCCAGGCCGAGCCCCAGAGTTCTGCCTTTGTTCAGCACCGAGCAGCAGGGTGGGGTAAAACAACCGGGACGTCCACCAGGAGAACAAGGAAAGTATTACAAGTGTGTTTGGCAAATCACTTCACGGTAACTGTTCACAGGCGCTGCGGTACGGCGCTACGCTAAAAGCATTGTTAAACAATTAAAGAAAAACTGGCAGCGCCTCTCCTTTACGGTTTATTCAGCGAGTAGGATGAAAGACGCCGGGCTTGTATCAACCCCGAACATTTAAGTCGGTGGTAAATAGTGACGAAAAGTCCAGCTTCTGCAGACTTTAAGCTGGATTCGAAGAACTTGGCGATCCAACAGTTCACGTGTTAGCTACTTCCTCTAAAATCTGATGTAAAAACCCTCTTAAGAAAATTTCATATATTTCTTGAAAACTGAATTTAACAGGACAAGTTTAGAAAACTGAAATTTGTGCTGATTTGGATTGGAAAAATTCATTCGTGGACATCGGCATCCATACATCCAACCAACCAACCATTGACAGTGGAGTGCTCAATCATCCAACCCTGACCAATGGTTCGATCCTTTGATCCATTTGTACATCATGGCTTGAGAGTGTATATATATATATATATATATATATATATGAAAATGTGGAAGTGGACAATTCTGAAAAAATTAACTAAAAATACAGAGCCCTATTGTCTCCATGTCAATTCACAATGTACCTTAGAGCAAAGTCAAAGGTTGGATTATGGAGGCTGTAAAAAAAGGCTCCCAGACATTTTATCGAGCGACCTCTGCAAAAACGGAAAATTCCTGGACAAGAGCAGCGCCACGAGGAGCCATATGAACACAGATCCACTCAAAAACATAATCTGATTACCCCCGGCCAGGATCAACCTGAGGATTGATAGAGCAGAGTCACGATCTCGCATAACTTGGAAAAAAAAGCTAAAGCTAACTACAATGTTTATTGCAGCTTTTACTGTGAAGGATTTATGACTGTGACTAAAAAACAAAGCCTTTCTTCGGCTCTACTCTATGGAGATTATATCAGACAATTTTTCAAACCAAACTATAAGAATACCTAAAAACAAGACAAAACAAAAAATCTGCAACCTTTTAATGATGTATCATGAGATTCTTCAATGCAAAGTTACTGATGTAATCAGACTTTGCTTTTAAATCATCAATAGTTCTAAGAAGGTTGAGAGAAAAGTAGATGGATATTAAAATAAAGTGGCGTTGAACAAACAAAAGTATTTGAGCTTATGTCGTCTTACCCATGACACCACTCTGCCATTAAAACAAGGCAACTTGGCACCGTCATCCGAAATCTCTTCCTTCACCACCCTGAAAGAAAATAAAGCAGAAAGAAGGTTTAGGAAGAACAAGCTGCAGTTTTCATAACATTGCATTGATGAATGGATGTTGCACTTGAGCAGTGCAACTGAGTGGAGGAAAAGCTGCAGAAAACTGTGAAAATGCATGGAGCTATAGTCGATGCTCGCGCTGACACATCCAGATAAATGTTCTGGCTGAAGCCGGGCCTCACTCAGGGTAGCAGAAATGTGAGACGCTGCTTTTTCCTTTTGATCCCAGTACTTTCTCCTCTTTTCCTAGACTTCAGCATCTTTGGTCACCAAGATCCATATGGTGTGAGCATTAAAAGCCGCAAACGTCCATCCATTAAGCACTCCTAATGTCTGTTTCCTTAAATGCTGTATCATAGTTTACCAAGTATTGGACCCAACATTGCAAATATGGCACACATTATTGGTGTAATAACAACATAGTTGATGATTTGTGAAAATCTCTATTTGAAACATTCTACTTGATCTATCTGAATCCAAATTCAGCTGAAATTGACTCTTAGTCGAAAAGTGTGACAGACTAAATTTCAAAAAGTTTGGAAAAACATATTTTTTAAAATAAAAACTTGTGAAGAAAAACCTCAGTCCACAAGCATCCTCATTTCAAACACATTCACTTAAATTTTCACTGTATGGTTCATGTTCACATTATTTATTGACTGTATCTAAAAATATCACATATTTTCAATTTAACGTAAGATAAGAAATAATACAATATATAATATACAATAACATACAATGAGTTAAATGTTATTGTTTACACTGGTTCATCAAATCAGTCTATCTACGTTTCCTGTAGGGATTTTTAATGTCCAGCAGGTGTCAGTATTCAGTGACACAGTATCAATACAGTTTTGATTTGTGTCGAAACACTTCATGACGCCTCATCTACCCATCACTACTTGCAAGTAATCTTTTTATTCGCTGTATCCAGGCAAGAATCCTCCCAAACGTTAGAAGTTTTTGTACGCGTTGCTACTGTGTTGGACGCCGCCATTTCTGTTTAGGTAACCGCTCGACGCTATTGTGCACGTGACTCTCGGCAGATTGTAATTAAGCGAGATGCCTCACTCTGTTAGAAAAACACCTCTGGCGACAAAAGTCGACAATGGAATTCATTGTTGACTTTTTCTATTATTGATTGTAAAAAATCAATAATAGAAAAAACTGTAAAAAGGCAAAGAAGGCAGATAAAAATTAAGGAAAAACCAAGAACACAAATAAAGAAGAAACATTTTGATGAATTTATTTTATTTTCTTTGGACTCACAAACCAGTCGGACCAACAGATCGAGTGTTTCTTCAACGTTTCCTGCGTCACCATTGGTTTTGCCAAGGTTTCTGCTTGGATTCAGCATGATAGTGCGCTGCACCCCAGCGGCCGGCCAATCGCGACAGCCCTAAACAACGTGCGTTATCATAACGGGCCGGGGGAAGCATTCCAGAAACAAACTGGCGCTGGGCTAAAAATATGCTTCTGGTCTGTTTTTGATGAAAGACAGCAGACGAGGCGGATAGGCAGCTCTTAAGATTCTATTACAATTTATTTTAAAGTATTAGTAGTACATTATTTTCATAACTTTTGTGATTATACGTCGACTTACAGCTCGTTAAAGGACACCTGTTTCATGTCCTGCCACACAAAACGGTTACAAACTTGCTGACTGCTTTACGGCATACGTCACTTCCCCCGTTTCTTATTTTCAACATCATCATATCACATTTTTTCCACACAATTAGATTAATTACCTCACTGTTATTCAACCTTCACACAGCCACTGGAGACAGAAATGTACTTCAATCCATCTGTAGGCGACCAGTAGATCAGGATTTTATGACGCTATGCGCTGGTCGTCATGGGAATTGCGGTCTTCCTTCAAACAAAACACTACCGCTTTTGTCCACACTGGCCGCCAAAATTGACCAAAACTGAAACTTGTTTAGCTTTGCTTTAATTGATTGAAATATATTTGCTATCATATAATATAAATATATTAAAGAATACAGGCTAGGGCTGCAACGATTCGTCGACGTTGTCGACAAAAATCGATAATAGAAAAAGTCGACAATGAATTCCATTGTCGACTTTTGTTGCCAGACTTGTTTCTCCAAAAATGAATAATTATCCGATTAGTCGACTAATCGTTTCAATAGTCTGTGACTAGTCGACTATTAAAATAGTCGTTAGTTGCAACCCTAATACAGGCACATATTCCCAAAGTTCTTGTTTTCCCTTCTTTTATCGATCCATTGGCACACCACTGCCCCCGACAGGTCAGCTGTACAAATTGAACGCTGTTTTTTGTTTGTTTTAGATTACAAATGCAACACCAATCCTTGCGCTTCGTTCAAATTCACCTGCCCCTCCATTCATTTACCCATGTTTAAATAGAAATGAGTGCCAACTTCCACCCTGTGTCCCAGAGATTAGCAGGTTCTACTCAGAAATCTGCAAACCAAAGTTCTTGTGGGGACACAAGATGATGCGGTCATTATGTATATGGAAACAAGTCCTGCAGTGACACAGGGGGAAATGCCACTCGGCGAGGAAGAAGTCTTTTCTCTAAAAGAAACATAAAAAAAACAGATTGTGGTTGGGAAATGCACAAAAATAAAAATAGCATAATTTTAGAAAAAACTCCTGTGGTCTGATGAAACTGACGTGGAATAGTTTGGCCATAATGACCATGAGTAAATTAGAAGAATAAAGAAGAAGGCTTGTAAGCTGTGAAGTATGGGTGTGGCAGCATCGTCCTTTGGGGAGGTTTTATAGGAACTGGAACACCATATAAAATAGATTGATTATGGTGACAGAACATTATGTGCAAATACCAAAGACATTAGCCAGGAAGTTAAAGCTCAGGCACAAGTAAATGTACCAAATTGATAATCTCTGACATTGTATTTTGTCGATTGTTGTGACATTAACCAAACAGAATTACAAAAACGATGTTTAACCTAAAACCAAACAAGTCTTGTTCTCATTTAACTTCAGACAGCGAAAAAATCAAATACAAATTTTATATTATTTCAACTGTATTTGCATCAGGGCTAGCCAATATGACGAATGTGTACACCAAGATCTCAATATGTATTTACAAATTTATTTTATAGGTTTTGGAGTTGTATTTTGATATTAAAACAAAAAAATGTTAGCCAGTAGGACAGAGTCTCACTGCAGCAAAAAGTCAACACTGAACGCAAATACCATTGCCAAAAATGACAGAAAATACAGTTGGAAGCATAAATCAAATCAAAAATACTTTATTTATTCATAGGAAAACTAATTAATGAGTAATACATTTAAATAATAAACCAAATGAGAAAAAGAGAAGAAAACAGGCATGCATCTCATCCGACATTTTTGCTATGCGATATTTACTAATATACTTGCAGAAGTTCTATAGCTGTAAAAGATACTTGCAGTCATCAAACGGCTCAAATCTCTTCAGAGACCAACCCCGCATTTGCTCCACCTCTGACTTATTAGCGACCTAAAACATAATTTGTGAACGTTCCAACCGAAGGACTCCATTATTCAAACGTTTCTGTAAAACAAGCATGCGAACTCACTACAAAGCGAGACCGCCGGATCGTCTTTTCTGGCTTCATCAGCGAATAAGCATCCGGTTTTGTTGTTTGAGAAACAATCGGGCTCCACTGGGCTTTTGTGAGCAGCTGCTGAGTTTGGTGGTCGTGTGGGGGGGAAGAGAAAAAGGGTCGGTTTCACAAATGTTTCCAGCATTACTGTCTTCACACACCGTCTGCAGTAGCAGTCGTTAAAATATTCGTCTTCCTTTGTCCAATCTAACAAGTGAAAAGATGATAATGCAAGCCAATAATCTGTAAATTTGCATACTTGAGTATCATATTGAGATAAAGTAAGTTGTGCTCCCATCATAAAACCTGTTGCATTCCTACCAGTTGACGCGCATCAGCTTTCTAATAATTACTCTCATTGAACCAGCTCCCCAATCTTCTCAGACACATGAAGATCCTCCAACTTTAGCGTTACAACACTCCATTCTTCCAATACCAATAGAAACCCTTACAGCCAGCAAATGGCTGGTTTTCTAGCCCCAGTCCTCCTGCACGGACCCCCACCCTCCTCCCCTATGCCACACACGAGGCTCTGGCCGACAGCTGCCGCCGAACCAGGCCGAACGAAAACACACACCGTTACAGACTCCCTGGTCTAGGAGGGGGAGTGAGTCCCTGCTTTGATTGGACAGCTGACTGCGAGCTATGTTTGACATTTTTCATCTGAGCTCAGTTGGAGACGTTCGTCTGAGGGCATCGGACCAGACGCAGTGGTGTACAGACGGTTGGGAAGTCGTCGTTTCTCCCGAGTATGAGCTTTCTGACTCGGCTTTAGATGTCGAAGCCGATAACGTGTGGAAACAATCACAGCCTTCACACGGTTATGTGATAATGAGGAAATCTTTGCTTTATTAACGGCCCCATCTGTGTAACCTCGGAATCAGAAAAACATAATAATGTTCTTAGAAATATCGGTGAGCGCCTATTTTCAAGGCTCTTAACTCAGCCTACAAAACAAATAAACATGTATTAGAGCGCCAAATACCAATTATTTCAATGATCGATTCGTCAGCGACTATCGTTTTGATTAGTAGACTTGTCAAACTGTTACTGTATCTTCGGGCTAAAAACCAACAAAGCTTCAGTTTCAGACATGGTATTAATTTTAGGGTTAAAGGCACTATATAACGAATCCATTTTATCCTCTTTTCCTTTACCGATAATATTATGATACAATTTTAAATCCATATTGCTCTCTCCTATTGTGAACTTTTAAACCTCTTACATGTTACATTAATATATACATATATATATATATATATATATATATGTATATATATATATATATATATATGTATATATATATATATATATATATATATATATATATATATATATATATATATATATATATATATATATATATATATATATATATATATATATATATATATATATATATATATATATATATATATATATATATATATATATATATATATATATATAT